>CAKNYM010036766.1:0-11132 GCA_932195095.1 Andricus curvator | reverse complement strand
AGAGAATCTTGAGATTGAAGAAGAGGATTCAGACTATGAAGTCGAAATTGCAAAGGAGCAGAAAAAACAAAGAGTCCCTCCCATAATTATCACCAGGGCTATCACAAACTACGCCGAGACAATAGGACAGTTAAAGAATGCCACACGCAGCAAAAATGTCAAGGTGGCATTAGTTAAGGAAGGACTCTCAATTCGATTGGATACAAGAGAGGATTACAACGCTTTACGACAGTTTTTGGATCAAGGAAAAGTGCCATATTTTACGCACATGTTTAAGGAACAGAAGCCAAAAAGCCTAGTGCTTAAAGGCTTACCAAATCTTTCGTTAATAGATGTTATGAATGACATTGAAAGTCATGGTGTGAAGTGCAAAAAAGTCGCGTTTTTAAAGCCAAGAAAACCCAAAGATGAAGATAAAAATAAAAAAACAAATAAAACATATCATCCTAGTATCCTCGTTACTATAAACCCGGATGTTAACCTTAAAGTAGTGAGAAATATCAGATATGTCTGCTCGGTTCGGGTTTACTGGGAAACTTTTAGAAATACGAGACGCGCTACACAGTGTCACAGATGCCAAAAATTCGGTCACGGTTCCTCACATTGCAACAGTGATCCGAAATGTGTTAAGTGTATCGGCGATCACTTAACTACAGACTGTAAAAAACTTCATACCGATCCAGTGCAGTGTGCCAACTGCCTGGGAAATCATCCTGCAAATTTCTCCAAGTGCGAAGTATACATCAAGCATCTTGAAAAAGTGGACTCAAGAAAAACTAAGCCTTTTCCTCATGACAGACGACAACAAAAAGACTTGCCTATTCCAAGGCCGCAATACAACTTTCCGCCGTTACGGCCATCAACTGATCCCCCTAAGGTGCTTACAACCCCTGGAGCAGCCAAGCACATATGGGGCGGGGCAAAGGTACTTACGACAAATGGAGCTGCCAAGTACATTCCAGTTAAGAACCAGGAACAGGACAAACGACAAGAGCAACACCACACATCCGATTTCTTCGAGCTATCGAGTGAGCTACACGAGCTAAACAACATTTGTGATCTAGGTAAGATGCTGAGGTTAATTAGAAATTTAAAATCCAAACTATTACTGTGCAATAGTGACTTAGATAGGCTACAGGTTTTTGCTCAATTACTGATCCAGGATGGCAGTGACTAGGTTAGATAAACACTTAATCAATATTGCACATTGGAATGCCAATGGACTTCGTAACCATATATCAGAACTTAGAGATTTTATAAATTCGCATAAAATTGATATTATGTTAATAAACGAGACTAGGCTGAATCCAAAGGGAAAAATTTATATGCCAGGCTACAATGTTATTAGAAAAGATAGACCAGACGGAAAACCCGGAGGAGGGGTTTTAATATTTATTCAAATGGACGTTAAGTATATAGAAATCCAAATCGACACTAAATCTATTGAAAATGTTGCTGTAAAACTCTCAAATAATATCACAATTGTATCAGTCTATAATCCACCACAAAGTAAATTAGATTTAAATGACTTAAATATGATATTCAAAAGCGGTAACAAAGTTTTGATGTTCGGCGATCTGAACGCTAAAAATATGGAATGGAATTGCCGTAGAGGAAATGCGAACGGAAAAATTATACAGAATTACGCGGTCAAAAATTTGTTTACGATACTAGCTCCCGATACTTTTACACTATATCCATACAGCGGTGCTTTACCAAGTATCGTCGATATAGGCCTAGCAAAAAATATCAACTGCAATATAGAGTTGAATGTTGTAGACGACCTCTCCTCCGATCACAACCCGGTTAAAATTATTTTAGATAGTTGCATCGATATTCAGAACCAAAGACGAAAGATCTTAAATTATAAGCTAGCAGACTGGCCCAAGATGCGTAATATAATAAATACTGAGTTGAACCTTGAAGGAAATTTGCAAACTAAAAATGATGTAGATAAAAGTGTTGACATGCTGGTTGGTATCATTACCAAAGCCTCAGATAAAGCCATTCCAAAAATTAACTCAAAAATTAACCACAAACCACTACCCTCTCATATTAGAAATCTAATTAAGACCAGAAATGCCTTGCGTAAAATATTTCAAAGAACAAACAGTGATGCTGTGCGTAAAATCAAAAACAAATTAGCCAATAAAATAACGAGAGAGATTTTTATTTTTGAAAATTTAAACTGGCAAAAGAAATTAACTAATTTGGAAGTCAAAGATAATAGTCTTTGGAAAATGGCTAAATGTTTAACAAAGAAAAAGAAAAATTACACTCCCACCCTCCATGGGAAAAACGGTCTGGCAGTGTCTGGTAAAGACAAAGCCAACGTTATGGCTGATCACTACGAACTAGTTCATCATCTGACTGAGGATATGGGAAATGAGGAAACCGAGCGGCATGTCAAGGCTAAATATAGGCAGATTATAGGGAAAGAAGTAAATAAAGAAGAGGTAAATCTAGTCACGCCTTGTGAAATTAAAAAAGCAATCATGAGGACGGGCTCGAGAAAGGCTCCAGGGCTCGATGGAATTCAAAATATTATTATTAAAAATCTTCCTAAAAAGGCATTTGTTCAATTGACCTATATTTTCAATGCATGCTTAAACCTAGGTTATTTTCCGGAGACCTGGAAAATTGCCAATATTTTGCCATTTCACAAACCCGGTAAAGATAAACTGTTCCCAGCTAGTTATCGTCCAATTAGTTTGCTACCCACTCTAGGAAAGCTTCTTGAAAGCATTATATACAACAGGATTAAAATATTTGAGTCAATAAATAAGGTTCTAATACCGGAGCAATTTGGTTTTAGGCCAAAAAGAAACACAGTTCAGCAATTAATTAAACTTACAAATACTATTAGTACAAACTTCAATAAAAACATGTCAACGGCAATGATTTTGCTAGATCTGGAAAAAGCCTTTGACACCGTTTGGCATCAAGGACTAATATATAAATTAGAAAAATGTAATTTACCAGTTTATTTAGTTAAAATCATCCAAAACTATCTCAAAAGTAGAAAATTTGTAGTCACAGTAAATGGGGAGCAATCTGATAAACAAGAAATAACGACAGGAGTCCCGCAGGGGTCCATACTCGGGCCGGTCCTCTTTTTGTATTACATAAATGATATCCCAAGACTGATAGGTATACTATTATCACTTTTTGCCGACGATACAGCGGCCTACTCATCATCAATGAGCAAACGCTTAGCTATAGTTAGGTTACAGCGATATGCAAATATGTTAGCCGAATACTTTGATAAGTGGAAACTGAAAGTAAACGTACAAAAGACTGAATTAATTATATTTACACATAAGCATAAAAAGGAAAACATTCCTGATTTCTACATGAATAATCAACTAGTTGAGCCCAAAACTAAAGTCAAGTATCTTGGGATAATTTTACAAAACAAATTAAATTTCTATGCACAAACAGAAAATATTAAAAATAAAGTTCATAAGATTATAGGTGCCCTATTTTGCTTAATAAAAAGAAAAAGTAACTTAAGTATTAAAAATAAAACCATTCTGTATAATATGATTATTAAGGCTGTGATGCTATATGCAGCGCCAGTCTGGAGCAATACCAATAAATCAAATATACTCAAATTACAAAGACTCCAAAATAAGTGCCTCAGAATGATAGTTGATGCAAAATATAAAGAGAGAAATTTAGATATTCATCATAAACTTAAGATTCCACTTATCAAAAACGAAATATACGAGAGAACAAAGAATTTCTATGAAACGCAAATAAATATACCTGAATTGCAGGATGTTAAAATATTGACTAGGGAGGAAGCTCCCTTTAAGATGAAGTACAAAATGCCTTATCATATTCTGATAGACTAGTAAATGCCGTTCCTCAGCATCTTTAGCTTGTAACCTAGTTTGTAAATCTGTATATATTTCTTTTTATTGTTATTTAGTTTTAACCCATAAACGAAAATCTAATGGGGTTTTTGTCAAAAATGTTTACCCAAAATTACAAGACTATTAATAGCGAAAGCTGTGATAAATTCTTCACTACCAAAAACGAAAACTTTATTATATCACATAGGCAGTAATTCGATTCTCGAACAAGATACCTAATTTAAGATTAGTACCAAACAGAAATTATATAAATGTATATTTTTTGTAAACCATATCTTTATGATCAATAAAGAAATTTTTTAAATCTAAAAAAAAATTTTACCATTCCGAGTTCTGCTTTTTGTGTGAGAACACTGTACTTCCTCAATATTGTAAAAAATGACTGGTCGTGGTAAAGGAGGAAAAGGTTTGGGAAAGGGAGGAGCAAAGCGCCATCGTAAAGTTTTGCGTGACAACATCCAGGGAATTACGAAGCCCGCCATCCGTCGTCTGGCTCGTCGTGGTGGAGTCAAACGTATCTCTGGTTTGATCTACGAGGAAACCCGAGGTGTCCTGAAGGTGTTCCTTGAAAATGTCATCCGTGATGCCGTCACCTACACTGAGCACGCCAAGAGGAAGACTGTCACCGCTATGGACGTTGTCTATGCCTTGAAACGTCAAGGTCGTACTCTCTACGGTTTCGGAGGTTAAATTCAGGAATAGATCTGTTCTTAATTCCAATCAATCGGCCCTTTTAAGGGCCACCAAACGTTTTTAACGCAGGCATGGTTTCTTTTATTTAAATGTGAATCCTTGTGTTCACTACCTTCGTATGTGGGGCGTTATTTCTCAAGTGTACCCACTCAAAAAGTCAAAGTTGTCCGATCTAAGTTAAACTTAGGCAAAGCGTTGTGCTATTGGATAGTAGTTTATGAGGAAAAAGTTTCGTCATTTGGAGAAGTATTGACCGAGGGGGTGAAAGTTTTGCGATTTTCGTGGATATCGTCTATTTCGGCGATTTTTAACTCTTCTAATAGCGATGAAAAAAATGTTGTCCAGTACACTTTCGATAGTTTTTCACGCCCTTTCGATTGGTGCTACGAATTTTTTCAACACATACATATTTGACCTTCAACAATGAAGGTCAAAAATAAATTTGACTTTTTTTCGAAATAAGACAGGTTTTTTTGTTTTTTTTTTGTCTTAACAGAAAGCTTAGACTTTTTTCCTATAAGACTATGTAGATTAGAAAGTGGGATTCAAATTTGTAATTCATGAATATAAGCGTTGAGTACTCCGGTACGCGCATCTAGTGAAAAAAATGAGGAATTTTAGGATCCCGGAAAATCACGTATTCGCATCACTAGATGTTGTTTCTCTTTTCACAAATGTGCTGAAAGAGAAGGCAGTTGAGGCGGTCCGTAGCAGGTGGAATAAAATTCGCGAAAAGACAAAAATTACGTGCGAAGATTTCGAAGAAGGACTTCGGTTATATCTGAATAGCACGGACTTCAATTTTAAGGAAGAAACGTACTTCCAAAAAAGAGGGCTACCAATGGGCTCTCCCCTTTCACCTGTTTTAGCCGATATAGTTATGGACGACCTGGAAACAGTTATTCTACCGAAAATAGGTTTCCAGGTACTTTGTATGTTCGTTATGTCGATGACATACTACTAGCTCTCCCAGAAAACGAAGTAGAAAACGTTCTACAAGTTTTCAATCTGAACGATTTTGCTATTAAATTCACCTTAGAGAAGGAACAAAATAGGGCAATAAATTTTCTAGATGTCACTTTTTACAGGAACAGTAGCCAAGAAATAAATTGCAATTGGTTCCGTAAACCAACGTGGTCCGGCAGATGCCTTAATTTCGATTCTAACCACCCACAAAAATACAAAAAAAGCGTAGTTTTCAATATGGTCGACAGAGCCATTCTCCTCTCCGATAAAAAATTTCATCAAAATAACTTGCGACTGGTGGAAGACACTCTCAATGAGAACTTTTACCCGCAACAATTTGTTAGAGAAAATATCAATCTCAGATTGAATATTTTGGCCGAAAAGGAACATCGCGGAATTAATGAAATAGCTCAAAACGCGGAAATTAGGTCATTTATTAGCATTCCTTACGTTGAAGGAGTATCTGAAAGAATCGCGAGAATCCTCGGGCAACACGACATTACGACGGCTTTTAAAAACAATAGAGACCTTACATCAGTTTTGAGACCTACCAAAGATAAATTAAATAAATTGCATAATAGCAATATTGTTTATGGAATTTGGTGCAAAGGACAAAATTGCAATGCGGTCTATATCGGTCAAACTGAGCGTCCTTTAGGAGTTAGGATTAGAGAACACAGAAGGGACATAAATAAGATCCCTGAAAAACAAACAATGCTGACTAGACACAGTGTTGAAAACGATCATTTATTCGATTTTGAAAATGCGAAAATTCTTGCGAATGAATGTCACTATCGGAAACATCTGGTGATGGAAATGTGCCATATTGCCGGCAATATTAATGCGGTCAATTTGAGAACTGACGTAGCAAACCTTTCTAAAATATATTTGCCGGTTGTAAAGAGGAAATAAAGCTGAAAACACGTTGGTTGCCCTGCGATGGAATCGAGGGTGGAGTGACCCAGAGACCGGGCCCCATGTTGTCATTCAGTTTTACTACCGCAGCCCTTTAAAAATTAAAGTGTTTTTCTTTCCAATTTCTGAAGTCGTTAAACTGTAGTACCCCTGAGAATGTTCTTTCAGTTTTCTTCGTGATTTTAAACAGAGCGGATGTCTCTAATTTTACGTCGAAAAACTAACTTCTTACAATATTCAGAAACTGATCTTTTTCATTTACGATTAATTGCCTTCTTTTGCAATTATTAACTTCCTTTCAAACTGTAAAAGTGTGTGATTCTGTTCAACGTGCTTGTGAAGTTTGTGATATCGTGTTTGTGGGATTACGGAGTTTTTTACTTCACCCTCAATCACCTCACCTTCTGCAACGAAACGGGAAGACCACACAGAGAGGGAGCTGATAGAGAGACGAAGGGAGAAACAGAGAGGGTGGCGGAGAGAGAGAGAGAGAAGCTGCACGACGTAGAAACAATAAGTTCATGCATGATTTCTTTTTTATTTTTTAATCTTAATGGTTTTTTGTGGGGAAAAAAAACCCTATTGTTATCAAATATCTGGCACTGAGGAGGCCCCCTATCCGTGGTCGAAACGTTTGCCAATTTAACTCTAATGATATGCATGTTTTTTAATTAAATATATGTTCAGAAGACCCTAATGCCAATACAAAAATTCTTCATCACAATTTAAATAAAAGAATATTCTGATAAATCTCGAATAAAAAATGAAATTGTCTGCTTGAAAATTCAACTATTTTGTTGAAAACTCGTCTTTTTAGGTTGAAAATTCAAATTTCTTGATAGAAAATGTGCAATGTACTTCTTATTTAGATGTTAAAAAGTCAAACTGATTTTTTTTTGTATAGGAATTCAACTATTTTTTCAACAATTTCATTAATTTAAAAATGCATCTACTTTAATAGAAATTTCATCTTTCTTGGATAAAATGGCAACTGTTTGATTGAAAATTCAACAATTTTGTTAAAAATTGATACTTTTGTTTGAAAAATTCAACTGTTTTGTTACAAAGGCAACTATTTTTTGGAAAATTTATCTTTTTAATTTAAAAATTCATCTCCTTCAGTGGAAATTGCATCTTTCTTGAATAAAAATGCAACTGTTTGATAGAAAATTCAACACGAGAAAAATTGTGTTAAAAATTGATACTTTTTGGTTGAAAAATTCAACTATTTTGTTGAAAATTCAACTGTTTTGTTGAAAAATCGTCTTTTTAGGTTGAAAATTCCAGTATCTTGATATAAAATGTACTTCTTATTTAAAACTCATATTTTGTTATTAAAAGGTCAAACTGAAAAATTTTGTTGATAAAAATTCAACTATTTTTTGAAATACTTATCTTTTTAATTTAAAAATTCATCTATTTTAGTCGAAATTGCATCTTTCTTTGATAAGAGTGCAACTATTTGGTTCAAAATTTATCCATTTAGTTAATAATTCAACTTCTTGGTGAAGAATAACCTTTTTGTTGAACAATAATTTCTTTGGGTTGAAGATTCAACTGTTTTATGGATAATTTGTCTCTTTGGCTCAAAAATTCAACAATTTTGTTAACAATTTATGTATTTTGTTAAAAATTTATCTTTTTTGTAGAACATTAATTTCTTGGTGAAAGATATTCTTTGAACATTCATGAAGGCAATGCATTTTTCAAAATGCTGAAATATGCAATAGTTTTCTTTTTACGGTGATTTATTTAAAAACATTTTATTTTGAGAACGAGTGAAGATAGGAAGCCGTTCAATGGCTTCAAATGTGCAGTTTTGCCATGCGATTGCAGTGCAATAATTAAATTTATGATAAAATCAGTCTCACGCAAGAGACATCATTTTGCATATTTCTGACTTTAATCAGTGTGGGCGTGTGGCCAGCACAGCGGGACAAGTGGCAGCAAAAAAAGTACCCTTTCTATGACAATAGTAATTCCAGAAGCAAACCAAATGCCCGAAACAGATGTGGTTCAACGAAGCAGGGCCGTCTCAACGTCTTCAAGATGCATTAACGGAGCTGGTTCTCAGAAAATCGAAACCCAATTAAGAATATTTTCAGTAGAAAAATTTTTTTTTAATAAGTTTCTTCTAAAACTCCTACAATCCTGGGTATTTTTTAAACTGACTTCAATTTTTTTGTGAAATCCACATTATTTTTTAATGTTTCAGAAATCTTCGTAAATATTCATGGAAGCGTAATTTTTTTAAATGAAAAATTATTCAAAGTTTTCCCAAGAATCTTTACAACATTTTTATATTGTTATGAAACCTTCAAAAATCCTTAGGAAACTCGAAAAATTTATTTTTAATGTAACAAAATCTATGTTTCGTTCTACATTATTGGACACCTTTTAAAAACATAACTTATTTCGAAAATTTTTTCAGAACTTCTAAATATCTTTTCACATAATTTCAATGTTTCCTGCAAATTGAAAGTAATTGCCTTTGAATACTGTAGAAAATTTTCTTATTCTCTTCACACCTATACGAATTCTCGAAAAGCTTCCAAATTTTATTTTGAAATCTAAAAAAATGTATCATTTGTTGAGAATTTTTTGAAATATTTCCAAACTGTAAATAATTTTTGAATTTTTTAAGAACTTTTACATATCTTTTAGAATTATTCGGATTGTTTCTAAACTTTTTTTTTGAATCCTGCCAAATAAGAAAAGTGAATTTAAATTTTTTACATTCTTTTGCCAGAATGTTTCATTTTTTTCAATTTTATCTTTTGAAATGCATTACTTAAAATAAAAAATCATTTTAATTTACGTAAAAATGTTAGTAAGATTTGTTCATTCTCATCGAACCTATCAAATATCTCAAAAAGCTTGCAAATAATATATCGAAATTAAAAAAAATGTATGATTTGTTTTGAGAATTTTTTGAAATATTTCCAAATCTTACTAACGTTTCTACGGAAATTGAAATGGTTTTCCATTCTGACTAAGGCATTGCAAAAGATAAAATTGAAAAAAATGAAACATTCGAAAAGATTTTTCAATTTCTGGAAAAAGGATGTCAAAAATGTGAAGTCACTTTTTTTTATTTTCCAGGATTTAAAAAATAAATTTAGAAATAATTCTAGAAGATATGTAAAAGTTCTTAAAAAATTCAAAAATTATTTACAGTTTGGAAATATTTCAAAAAATTCTCAACAAATGATACATTTTTTTAGATTTCAAAATAAAATTTGGAAGCTTTTCGAGAATTTGTATAGGTTTGAAGAGAATAAGAAAATTTTCTGCAGTATTCAAAGGCAATTACTTTCAATTTGCAGGAAACATTGAAATTATGTAAAAAGATATTTAGAAGTTCTGAAAATATTTTCGAAATAAGTTAAGTTTTTAAAAGGTGCCCAATAATGTAGAACGAAATATAGATTTTGTTATACATTTAAAATAAATTTTTCAAGTTTCCTAAGGATTTTTGAAGGATTCACAACAATATAAAAATTTTGTAAAGATTCTTGGGAAAAATTTTCTTCCATGAATATTTATGAAGATTTGTGAAACATTAAAAAATAATGTGGATTTCACAAAAAAATTGAAGTCAGTTTAAAAAATACACAGGATTGTAGGAGTTTTAGAAGAAACTTATTTTAAAAAAAAATTTTTTCTACTGAAAATATTCTTAATCGGGTTAATAATTGCAATTGGGTTTCGATATTCTGAGAATCAGCTCAGTAACTGGTGGGCCACCTTAGTCCACGCGTGGACTTTGGCATTTCTTTCTGTATAAATTTCATCTTTTTTGCAACTGTTTGGTTAAAAATTATTCTGTTTCCGTCGGGAATGAAATTTTTGTTCAAAAATCAATGTTTTTGAAGAAAAATCGTATCTTTGGCTCAAAATATCAACAATTTGGTGGGCAATTTAACTGTATCGTTGAAAATTTAGATATTTTTTTGAAAATTTCAATTTCAATTGTTAAATAATCGTTACACACCGAGAAGTTAGTCTTCAAACGTAGGGCTACTTTGACCAAGCCTATTTTTCATATCATGCACGTAAGGAAACTAGATATTTTTATGTATACCTGAGACGAAGAAAAAGGGTTGCGAAAGTAGAATCATAGAAAACGGGGTGTTGAAATATGGTCAGGAGTAGGTAGTGAATCAAATCGTAGTCAAGGGGTCGGTTTAATTACGAATGAAAAAGCAAGACATTATCTCAAAGATCATGATTTTGTATCTCCCAGATTGTTGTGGGCTAGAATTAAGGAGGAATCAAAAGATTATTTATCATAGCGTGTAGTGATGCCGCCGAGCGATATTTTTCGATACTCAGACGATATCGATACTCACCTTCCAGTCTCGGTTTTGTATCGCTCGGTTTCGTGTTTTATCGGAAAAATATCGAAAAGTGCGGTCTCGTATCGGTCTCGCATCGGAATTCCGAGACAAAACTTTCTTATTTATATTTTCGAAAAAAAGTCATCAAAAATTTCGAAACTTTACTAAATTGTGTTTTGATATAATTATAATAATTTACTTCGCTAATATTAGAAACAAGTTAATATTCAAAGAAAAAGTGGGAAATGACTAGGACCTAAAGTGGCAAATACAAAATACATTTTCCAAAAAATATATATATCTTATAAAATAAATCTTTTTCTCATAATACTTTATTATT
>CAKNYM010036765.1:0-12210 GCA_932195095.1 Andricus curvator | reverse complement strand
ACCTTAATTTGACCTAGAGTATAGACAGGTAGATCATTAATGCCTGTCAGTCTCAACACTTCATTTTTATTTATTTTTATTTCGGGGTCAATCGCACTTCTTTTAATTAGATTTCGACCAGCACCAGTGTCGATCATCATACGTGCCGGGCTTTTTAGACCAACGGCACACAGTGGGCTTTTTTGCAAAATTTACTTTCAAAACCTAATATCTTTTGAACGAATTTACCAAAATGGATGTTCTTTGAACGAGATTGAAGATTATTAAATGCACAATAAGGGAAAATTATAGAGAAAAGTTTTTCCGAATTTCCCAACCTGGAAAATGCGGGAAAAGACCGTCATTTTTTTAACAAAAATTACAAAATTGTACTAAAATTACAAAGAAAAAAGTTTTGTTTAGTGAAAGATATAATATTTTATAGATTTTTCAATGCTGAATTCAAATCTGCCAGGTAAAATAGCGTAGCATATTTCCTTTCCGAGAAAAATGCGGATAAATATGAAAAATCCAATATGGAGAGACACAAGTCGGACACATGATGGTAACTTGGCGAAGTTTATTATCTTTAGGTTTTTAGGGTCGCTGAATCCCAATCTGACGTCAGAATTTCAAAATGAAGAATTGCGGTTCCAATATGGCGGAACAAAAATTGATATTTGGGCAACTTCACAAAATAAGCCATATTTACGTTTCTGGGGTCGCTGAATCCAAATCCGATGTTAAAATTTCAAAATTAAAAATTAAAAATGATATGTCGGATTTAGTGAAACAAAAATCGAAAAATAAAATGCATTTGTTACGTTATTTCGTGAAGTTTGTCGCCAAAGATTATGTTATTTTTACTCTTTTTTTTGCTTCTTCGGCTTCTTGTTTATAATTTTTTACATTTTTCACAACAAAATTGACACATTCATTTTTTGATAATTCCTTAAAAATATGTTTTCAGTGCAAATATAGAAGAAGAGAATGACGAAAGTGATGCCAGTTCCCTGAGTAATGGAAATTTAAGCGTTGCTATAAATTTAAGTGATGAAGATTGATGTTTGGAGAAAATAGGTATTTGAGATTAGGACATATGTCGATTAAATGTAATGTGTCTGTAACTACAATTGTATTCATGCAATAATTTAAAAAATAGAATTTTCTCAATATTTGTTCCGCCATTTTGGATACGCAATTTTTAATTGTTTAATTCTGATACCAGATTTGGATTCAGCGAACTCCAAAACGTAAATATGGACAATTTTGTAAAGTTGCCTACATTTTTCCAACTTTTGTTCCTCCATATTGGATCAGCCATTTTTTATTTTGAAATTCTGACGTCAGATTTGGATTGAGAGCCCTCGAAAACGTAAATATGGACAATTTTGTCAATTTTCTTAAATTTTTCAAAACTTTTGTTCCGCCATATTGCATCCGCCATTCTTTATTTTGTAATTCTGACGTCAGATTTGAATTCAGCGACCCTAAAAACCTGAAGATAATAAACTTCGTTAAGTTACCATCATGTTTCCGACTTGTGTCTCTCCATTTGGATTTTTCATATTTAACCGCATTTTTCTCGGAAAGGAAAAACGCTACGCTATTTTTCCTGGCAGATTTAGATTCAGCATTAAAAAAATCTATGAAATATGATGTCTTGCACTAAACAAAACTTTTTTGTTTGTAATTCTAGTACAATTTTGTAATTTTTGTTAAAAAATGACGGTCTTTTCCCGCATTTTCCAGGTTGGGAAATTCGGCAAAACTGTTCTCTATAATTTTCCCCTATTGTACATTTATTAAGCTTTAATCTCGTTCAAAGAACATCCATTTTGGTCAATTCGTTCGAGAGATATTAGGTTTTGAAAGTAAATTTTGCAAAAAAGCCCACTGTGCGGCGTATATACAAGAGATTTGCGGAAACTCATTTCTTCATTTTGTTGTGTACAAAAACTTTTTTTATATTTTTAATTAACTGCAAAATCTATATATTGGACTTTTATGGCAAAAAAAAAAATTATATTATTTAATTATTAATTATTTTTTATCAAAATAGCCGATCTGTCTAGAAACTAGTCGATCCGAGCGTTACATCCCAGTCTAGCCACTGGACAGTCAGCCTGTGGCGCGCCAATGTCGACTCAAGCCGGACTGGACAGAAACAGTACAGCGCCACGAAATTTTTCCACACGGGACCAGCCGTATAAAGTTGACAAAAATGTCGATGACTTTCCCAATTGGGGCTTGAAGCGGGCGACCACGAGCAAGCAGGACAAGGCGATTCTCCAGCTGTTCAAGCGGATTCCTTCTCTGCGACTGCTCCAGGCTCGCACTCTTCTCGCTAAGAGTGCAATACACGTCAGTATCAAGACCATTGAACGGCGTTTGAATGAGGAAAACGTTAATTACCGTCCCGCGACATCAAAACCTCTGCTCTCTGAGAGACACATTGAAAAACGCGAGGCATGGGCTGGCGAAAACTAGCGGAAGGGGCCTTCCCAGTCCTCAGATGCCAACGCCATCGAAAATGTTTAGTGAATTATGAAAGCCCAACTCGCTGGAAAGCCTATCCACGATTTCAAACAACTGATGCGCGCTATCCGCAAAATTTGTTCCTGTTTGTCCACGGACTACGCGGAAAGGCTGGTTGAAAGTATGCCAAGAAGGGACCAGGCTATACTTAACAACGATGGGAATTATGGGTTTATGAGTTCCTTTCTTCTGACATAGACTGTATATACCGCGATATATATACGATATATATATATACCGCGATTTCGCTGAGAGCGGGTGCTGTTTTTCAAATTGGCACCCGCTCCCTGCGAATCCCGCGGTTGTCCTTATGACAAACTTTTAACTATATAAGTTTTTTGGTATGTGCCCAGAGGTAGGCCCAGAATTGGCAGATGGGAACATATGAACTCCTATCTAATACAACGCTGCTGAAGGCTGATGACCTTCTCAGCATTAAACACCACCCAATTGAGACTCTCGGTTTCCATTATCTGCCCCCCCCCCCCAGTAACCGAAGTTTTGGTGGGACTGACGTTACAAATAGACTCTCCGCACCATACGACGAATCATTACTTAACTTGGACATGATTTCGACTCGCAAAATAAATTTCGCGCATGAAGATGGTGGTTGAGTGTACAATCTAAAAATGAATAATACAAACAATAAAATAGCCTCGGAATGGACTGAAACTTTGATTGACGAAATGCATACACACGGTAAACGTGAAGGTCGAGTTTCAGGCGATGAATGGAGACTGGGTGTTTGGAATGCTAGAGGGTTGAATACGAGAAACTGTGCACGTAAGGAAACTAGATATTTTATGTGTACCTGAGACAAAGAAAAAGGGATGCGAAAGTAGAAACATAGAAAATGAGGTGTAGAAAGGCGGTTTTGAAATATGGTCAGGAGTAGGTAGTGAATCACGTGGTAGTCCAGGTGTCGGTTTAATTATGAATGAAAAAGCAAGACAGCATCTCAAAGATCATGATTTTGTATCTCCTAGATTGTTGTGGGCTAGAATGAAGGTAGGAATGAGAAGATTATTTATCATAGCGTGCTACGCCCCAGTTGATAGTGATCCGAGAAAAGTCAAAGACGCCTTCTGGGACACTTTAAATGATACAATAAGTACTTGCGATCAAGGTGAGAGAATAATTCTGCTAGGAGATATGAACGGATGGGTCGGCGTCCAACGTCAGAATACAGATGCAGAAAAGGTGCTTGGTAAGTTTGGGGATCCAAGAAAAAATTATAACGGGGAAAAATTAGTTAGCTTATGCTTAGAAAAGGGCCTATTTATTACAAATACTTGGTTTCTACATAAAATGATCCACATGTACACCTGGTGTAAAGGAAATAACCACAGTATAATTGACTTCGTTATTGCGGATAAAAGACTAAGAGAACTAGTAAAAGATACAAGAGTCATGAGGGGTTCTGAACGCAATACTGATCATTACCATCTAGTCTCCAAAATAAACTTAGGACGGGGGTGGAGAAGCAAGAGAACCAAAAAAACGAAAAAAACGCGAATCAAGATTGAAAATTTACAGATACCGGAAGTGCGAATAGATGTTTAGAATAAGATAAACGAACACATAGATAGGGCAACTTGGAAGGCGCTTAGAAGCAATGAAGATATAGAGGGTGCGTGGACTTTGTTACGGGCACAGAGGGTCCAGAGACAGTGTGGCAACCTAGCCGGATGCCGCCATTTTGAGAAGGGATGCCACCATTTTAAGTTGAGATTTTCTATAGTGTAGTATACTATTCATCTATAGTATATGTATAAGAAAACTAAGCTAATCAGCAAGAATGACACTAGGTTGCCGCACTGTCTCTGGACCCTCTGTAGTTACGGGATATCATTGTTAAAACTGTGATTGAAGTGTGTGGTACGGCAGTGGTAGGAAGAAAGTCTGGTGATGCGTGGTGGAATGATGAAATTCAGGCAGCCCGGCAAGAAAAGAGAAAAGCCTACAAGAAAACATTAAACATCACAGGTCTTAGCGATGAGGAGAGAAATATACTTAAAAGCGATTGCAGAGACAAAAAGAGGAAAGTTAAACGACTAATCAAGGAAAGTAAAGATTAAATCAGAACAGAAGAAGAGAAGAAAATAAAAAACAACTTTGAAGGAATCATGAAACTCTTATTTGAAGAGATGAAGGACAGAATACACGGAGAAAAATGGATGTTTAAATGTAGATGTTCAAAGGGTAAGATTGTTCCGCCTAACATGCAGATATTCATGCCAAACATCTACTATCTTTTTGAGATGTTAGGCGTAAAAATATTTTTGTATGTTAAACTGTAACATATTCAGATGTTAAAACCATCTGAACGCATGCGCATTGCGCATTCGAATTTCACGACTATATTTGACGTCTATATATAATTTCGATATTACAATTATGGAATATTACAATTTTTGAACATTTTCAAAGAATAAAAATTAGCTATCCTTAATTAAAATTGTACAACGACTTTTGTCTGCGTCTACACGACGGAACAATGTTCCTAAGTTTGAGGTTATATTGACTCGAACACCTTTGAACATTTGACACGTGATTTGACAAAATGTTTGTGAATTTATAGTAAAATATGAGTTTAAGTCACCTTAAATAGATAGAATTTTAAATGCAGATTACATATTATTCGTTCTCAGCTTACTTACCCCGTTTTTATTTTTTATCTTGAATTAAAAATATTAAACATAACCTCAGCTAGACTGAATGTATTATCTGATCGGCATTTCATACCCTGTATCTGTTTTTCGTTCATGTACGAAAATTCAAGTTTAGTTTTAAATTCACAAATAAGTTATCAATTAATTCCTTAAATGCTCAGAAATAAGTAAATTCCTCAAATATTTACAGCCGTTAGTTGACATAACCATACATGTAATATTTCGGATATTTCAGGTTGAACATTTTGGATGTTTCAGAGTAACATCTCACTTTTTAATATCTACAGATCCTAACTTTGAACATCTAGATTGCTGTCCTATAGTTAAACATAAAATATGTTAACCCTGAAGATCTAGATGTTACGTTTAAACATCCATTTTTCTCCGTGTATATACATATTAGAGATATGGAATTAGATGTCATCATTTATTATGATTATTTGAGACTTCACATTCAGCGTCAAGAGAAATTTACTGTTCGAGCCTTAGTTTCGCAAATTCGTTAATAAGATCAGAAAAATCTAGTAGTTGTAACAGATTGTTTTCAATTGACAAGATCGCGAGAGAGCTCAACCTGTCATCTGACATAGTCGATCTTAAATACGTTTTAATTAATTTCAGCTTGGAAAAGCTCCGTTCTGCGGTTGCAACGGAAACAGGGGTTGTTAACAAAATTCTTAACGCTACTCATACGTTTAGAAAAATTGCACTTAAATTATTCTGAACGATAAAGTTTAACACATCTATAGGTGTTGTAACTGTATCCGGCAGCATATATTTTAAGTGCAATAGCGCAGTACACAGTTCTTTGCCATCAGCATTTGTTTCATTGTCATAAGTTAGTTTTTCTTCTAATTGAGAGCAAAGTAGTCTTAAAATATTCTCTTCAGGGTTCTCCTTCAAATTGTACAAAATGACCAAATCTTATTATGATTTTCTAATTGCTCAAATCGTTCTTTGATTGATTCACGCGCAATTCACACTTTTGCAAAAAAGTTTTATATACGCAACTTATTTAATATTGAGTTGAAGTGTTGCGGGCAAAATATCAAAAACGAATGATCATTTTCTGGGTGTGAAAGTGTTGAGCAAATGACATAGTTTTCCAGAATTTTACGAAGTGGGAAAAATGAAGAAATTAGGAAAGCACTTACTATAGAAAATACGTTCTGTGGGGGGGGGGGGACTTTTTGAAGGAACATAATGTTAGGGACAAATTTGAGTTAAAACGATTCTGTAACTAGAATACTAGGGTTGATAAGTGAGAGTTTAAATATATACTTTAAATTATATCCGTCATTCTCAAGCTCTATTATAACGTATATATTTTCAAAACCTATCATAAATTTCCTAAATGAGTGTCGCTCCTATAACTATTATTTATTTGGTCATTCGGCTTGGGCGCCAAAATATGCCAGTCCAAATAAGGGATTAGAGGAGGAGCACAGATCCTTGAACGGATTAGTGAAAAAGCTATTACTGATCTTGAGACCTAGATTCGGAAAAACGGGTGCAAAGTTGTCTCCTTTCCAGACACCTGGAAATGCAGGTCCAGGAAGGTAAAAAGTAAAATCCCATGCCGGCACCCGCGCCCCCTCAGTCACACAGACGTTAACACGTATAATTCTGTAATACTTACCCAAATAACTAATTATTGACCTAGACTTTCATCTTTATGAAGACTTCGCATGATTTGAAATAAGACATATTGTCTGGTTGAAATTGAAATTAGAAAATGCAAAAGTAAACTAAATACAGTAATTGTTCTGCATGATTTATACACAATTTCTGTGGAAGGACAATATTTGTATGCGTGTATATATATATATATATATATATATATATATATATATATGCAAGTGAGGCGTATGTAATATGTTTTCAAAACGTGGTAGCAAGTAAACTAATGAAAAAGTATTTAATTAGAGTTTGTTTAATACCTAAGATATGTAAATAGTACTATAATAATAGTTACAAATTACGAATATTTACCTAGTTACAATATGGCGCATATACTATTTTATTTGACGACGGTGCATTTACAAGTTTTTTTGCGAGAGCGTAGACTGTAGAGTATCGTTATATTGTATATTACGATACAGCGGAGTGTAATGTGAAGAGTGATCTTCCGCTGTATCGAAATGTGCAACATTACGATACTCTACGTTGTCGCATAAAAACGCGTAAATGCACCGCAGTCAAATAAATTTAATTTTTTTGCCTTCACTAGATTTAGGATAACAAATCTCGCCTGAGTGAAGCCAATGTTCAAGAAAGAGAATTCTGTTGGAGAATATTAAATAATTTTTTGCTTCCTCGTAGAGGAAGCTTCATAATGGTAACAATTAAAAAAAAAAATTGTAATTCATTTAATTAAACGTTCCTCACTTTAACAATGGCTAATAAAATGTTTTAAGCAATTGTCTGGATGTATGTGTGTGTGGATGTGTGGATGTCACACTTTTTTGTGTAAACGATAACTTGAAGACGGTTGCAGATAAATTGATGAACTTTGGAGAATTATTTTCACTACTAATATCTTGAAACTAATAACCGAAGGATTTCTAAAAATATTGATTGAAATTTTTTAACACTTTATAACATTTTAAAAATCGGTTTATCATGGTGAAACTTTTTCATTAACATAATTCAAAGTTGATGCAAGAATGTAAAAGATTCCTTGGTTCGAGACAAATCGATTTACCTATAATATTAATACATTTTATTGAGGAGTAAGGAAATTATGGTCATTTATATTATGTGAAAAGTCGATTTTTATAGTAAAAAGTTTTTTATTCTCATAATTTAAAGTTGATGCGAGAATAGAAAAAATGTGTTGATTCAAGACAAATCGATTGACCTATACTATTAATATATTTTATTGAAGGGTAAGGAAGCTGTGGTAATGTATAATATTTGAAAAAACGGTTTTTTGTAGTTCAACTTTTTTCATTAACATAATTCAGAATTGATGTAAGAACGGTAAAGAATCCTTGAATCGAGGCGAATCGATTGACATATCATATTAATACATTTTATTAAAGAGTAAGGAAGTTATGCTCATTTATGATATTTAAGAAATCTCTTTTAAACAGAAAAACTTTTTTCATCGACCTAATTCAAAGATGATGCATGAATAAAAAATACATTTGGGTCATGAATTTTCAAATAAAATAATTCTGACAATTTTCATGAAAAAATCATAAAGCTGGGAAAAGGATAGGGTGCGACGGAACTT
Source organism: Andricus curvator (assembly GCA_932195095.1). Lineage (NCBI taxonomy): Eukaryota > Metazoa > Arthropoda > Insecta > Hymenoptera > Cynipidae > Andricus > Andricus curvator. The sequence goes on along the minus strand of CAKNYM010036765.1, from coordinate 3,783 downwards.
CGACCTTACCATTTCCAGAAATTTTTTGTATTATTTTTTATTTTTTGTGAATTTTTTTTTTTCATATTGATCAAAATGAAAACTTTACATCGTATATTATTTAAAAAATCATTCATGCTTCCTTCATGAGAAAGCAAATACATTTGCTAACGGGAAGCAAAAATGCTCGTGAAATGAGCACCATATAATTCAAAATATAAACAAAGTGGAAACACTCGAGATTTAATTCACAGCTAGTTTATTGAATATTGAGTCTTAATGATGCTATATTCTTAACAAGAAAAAAACGGCACTATAATCATGATTCTGATGAAATTGTCCGAACCGAAAAATCATACATAGTGTTAAAAATTATATACAGTTTTCATTTGTTTTATACATTATTTGTATAATTTTGATAACTTCAGTGCGCTGTTTGAATATATATAATTACTTTCACCAAAAAAGAAAGAATGAGTTGAAATTCAGAATTCACAATTTTTTACTTAGAGAATTTATTTTTTTTTAATAATAAAATATTATCAATATTACAGCAAATTAATTAAACTGGTATCAATTGAACTGGATCATATTTTGAACGAATGAGAGTATCAGATTTTTTTAATTTTTATTTATCCGGAATTGTACCCAAAAAATGATAATCATTCATTTGTTTCTTATATTATTGTAGATAATAAATGATACCTATTCTGCACAAATAATTAAGTATACTTACAAATAAATAATAATCTGAAGAATAATTCGTCAAAATATCATTGAGGTGAGTTGTAGGACTTTAACTGCTTGTTAAAAATATGAACGTATAATAGCTAAAATATCTAGTTCATATAATAAGAGGCGTTCATGCAAAAATAAGTGTCAGAAATCCAACATGTAAAGTGTAAAACGCTAGAATTCACTCACATAAATATTTCGCAAACATTCTATATACATTTATGCGAGATATATAAAATCGAAATTGTCGAATATACGAAGAAAGTCAAATACTAGCGACTCGATTCAAATTCAGTCAGTTAAAAAATATAAAAAATGGAGTGCAAAATTCTAATAAAATCGAAAGAGAAAGTCACACAAATTCATTCTTGGCTCTCTGATCAGCGCCAAACCTTGACCAGTCCAGACTGTCAAGGTGATAATAAAAAAAGTCTTGTTTTGATAGCGTCCAAAGATAATTTTGGCAAAAATTGAAAGAAGAATCTCATCAAATATTTAAAATATCATTAATCAAAGTATAACTGATGACCTCAGAGGGATCGCTCCGTCCACCCTAGTCTGGCCGTATCCCCTCTCTGCGGCCTGCTAGGGAGGCTGCCGAATGGTAGAGTAAGTGAGGATCATTTTGCCTGATCAAAAAAGTAGGACGTCATTTACTGTGCGATAAGTATGCCTGGCACCTGAGAGGTATAATCTCAGAACGTTGGTAACAACGAAACCCACCGAGATCCAAAAACACTCGGCGAAAGATGGCCGGATTCGGAGTACTGCCTTGAAAATAAACACGGGTATGGCACAATAGGCTTTATAGCTTGAGCGCCAGGAGTGGGACCTCACGTGCCCCCGCCCACATCACAACTAACTAACTAACTACCACTATCGACCTATTTCTTATATTCGAGTTTCGTTTAAAACAAGTTTAAAGGTACCTATGCCTGTATTTCCAAATTATTCGGAGGATCCGATAAACTGGTAAACTGTACACTTATACCTATATATACTACTGGTTCCAATACATATGTATATACTATTTAAATAAGAACCCTACTTCTTATCTTTGGCTATTGCAGCGGCACGTGTTTCTCGAAGGGCAAACCCCAATATCTAAAGTCTAGACTAAACTCATTTCTGACAAATATCTATTTGATTTTTAAAGATAGATACTTTAGAGAGGTTTAGATATTCTCTTTCCACTTATTAAAACTGTCTCTATTCACTCACAGTTCTACATAAAAATGATATAATGCTTTTAAAGCAGAACCAAATGTAATTTTAGTTTCCCATCCTGGCGAAAGTGTCAGATAAAAAAACTTGTATCCGTCTGAACCCATTTTTGGTTCTTGGTTATCTGATCAGCGCCAAGTCTGGGCCAGGCCAGACCTTCCAGACCGAACTTACAATTGTTGATCTTGGCTAGCTGATCAGCACCAAACCTGAACCAGACCAGACTGTCGAAGTGATAAGAAAAAGAGACTTGTTTTGATAGTGTGAATTTCTTATTTTCTATCATTTTAGACACCCTGACACTTTATCGAAATATGTCAAAAAATGTACGGATTGAACTTAGATTTTTGTTGTACTTGGCTAGCTGACTAGCGCCAAACCTGGGCCAGACCAGTCTGTCAAGGTGATAAGATAATAAAGTGTTGCTTTTATAGAGTGAATTTTTTATTTTCTATCATTTTAAACACCCTGTAACTTTTCAGAAATATGTCAAAAAAATTTTTGCTGATCGAAATTAGAACTTTCTTTGTTTTTGGCTCGCTGATCAGCACCAGTCCTGAGATAGACCAGACCTTCCAGACCAGACGGTCTAGATAAGGTCAGACCTGAGCCAGATCAGATCTTCCAGACTAGGCAGTCTAGATGAATCCTGACCTGGCCCAGATTTTTTGTAACTTTATACACTTAGTGCCGACGATGACAATCTGCTCACCCAGAAACGCTATGAAATCACGGATTCACAAGAAATTTATATAAATCACGATTGCACGCAGAGCGTTGTTTGAGCACGGTTCGAATCTTTTCGAATAAGTGCCCCGCTCTCTGCCACGTATCTCTACAAATTCGCAAACCTGGTGCTAGTTCACGTCGACCGCTCGCATATTCTGATAATTAGTCGAGTGATAGCATAAATTTCTACGAACCAATCAAATTCTGATCATTAAATTGAACAGAATAATAACTCAAGAATCGTCGGCTCTGAGACGCGGGAACACTTGGAATTGCAATGTGTCGATCACCTCAGCAATAAGCTGCCAGCGCCTGCTAAAGTACCTACTATAAAGAGGTAAACAGTGTGGGAGTAAGTGATATATTATCTTGTGCGCATCTCACCTAAAAAAGGAAATTGCATTATAAATATTGCTTTTTTGAGGCTAAATTTTTTATTATTATTTTCCAGAAATCATTGGTGAAGAACCCACGGTAAAGATAAATGACATCGATGTACATCTTTGTATTTTACTCATGAACGTTGGAATTGGTGCAAACGCTTCTGTTAAAATTGCGAAACCTCTGATGCAGAGACTAATATTGGCCATAATTCTCCAATGTATCATTCAGCAGAGGTTCAATGTTCAAAGTTACATAATTTTTTTCCAGAAAGAAAAATTTGCTGAAGAAATGGTCAGGGCAAATTTGAATTTGTGTATCATCCTATATGGGATCAACCATTTCCAGTTGTGTTGTCAGATTTAAACTCAGCGGCCTCAAAAACAAAAGTATTACCAATTTCGTAAAGTATACAGAATGTTGTCAATTTTTGCTCCGCCATATTTGATCCGCTATCTTTTACTTTGAAATTCTGATTTTAGGTTTGGATTCAGCGACCTCAGAAACGTAAATACGCGGATAATTTTGTAAAGTTGCCCAAATTTTTCTAATTTTTGTTCCGCCATATTTTTATCCGCAATTTTTACATTCTCATTCTAATGAGAAGGTATTGGTTTTATGTAAAATTTGACATAGTCAGTTTTCATCAAATCTCCACGTTTTGAGACTCCCTGAGCTAGAAAAAACGATTTTTACGAAGGTGTCTGTCTGTCTGTAGTCTGTCTGTCTGTCTGT
>CAKNYM010036764.1:16076-44708 GCA_932195095.1 Andricus curvator | reverse complement strand
CTTCAGGCATCCCTTGGACTCATTCGGAGTCCAAGTCTCAATTAAAATTGAAACTTGAATAATAAGCAAAAATACCCTTATAAATGGCTTCCCAATAAATGACAAATTGGAAATTTTGAATTCCACGCCAAGGTAGATAAGTTGAAGGGGGCGTCATAAATAATCGGCAGTAATATTCCCAACAGCATTCCAAGAATATTCCATAGGTTTTGGGGTGCGACTAGAAGGATAGGAACAGGTTGGCACACATCAGTAGGTTTGGCGGGAAATTTGAAAGGATTTGAGTAACTCCAATCGACAAAAGGCGTCCCAAATGCTTCTTGAAGTTTCTCGTTAGGTCAGGATGGATGAGGCTTCTTCAGGATAGTCGGATTGCTCGGGAGATACATAAATAAAAAGGAAAAACAGGAAAAATCAACTCTTAAAAATAAAGGAACTAAATTGGATAAACCCATAGTCTTGGAAAACCATGAAGCTTGCGGATTCAGGAACTATGGTTAAATCTTTATATTTTAAAATCAACTAAATCGAATTCTTAAAAATTATTGAACTTCTGAAAATTAATAGCTTGTGACTTGCAATAAAATTGCAACGTCACATAACACTGCGGACTTTATCCGGAAAGTTACTCTACGACGACCGAAACTCTCAGCCGAAGGGACTTAGTACAAGACTCGAACACGTTAACTATTTTAAATTGAACTTCAAAGTGCACGACTTAATCAGAGCGTTTCATTGGTCTCAATGAGATAGAAGCCGCAACTTTGCCAAAGTGAATCGTTATTCATAGATCGAAGTGAACAGTATGACTGCCGGGAACGTAAGACTATTTACAGGGATGAATCTGGGGTTTATACAGTTCCGCGTCCCCATGCTAAAGATAGGATTTACAATTGTGAGCACGTTCCTTTAACTTTCTGAAATAGTACGTTCCTTTAACTTTCTGAAAAGGCACGTTCCTTTAACTTTCTGAAATGGCACGTCCATTACTGAAATCGGCCAACCGATGATATTGATACCTCGCGGTGAGTGACTCAGGATGACTAATGCATCCGCTTCGCTAAACGTCTCGGTGTTTGCTCCTTAATGCTATTTTCAAATAAAATTTTCTTGCTCAAGGTTTTTGACCTTGATTATTGGACATTTCATATTGATAATTGTATGTGTTGTTTTTTCGTACTTGATCACAATTCTACAAAGACTTGTGTGCTATAAAACTTTAGTGTGAATAAATACGTTTGTATGCCTTGACTCAACGATACGGTTCAATGCGAAATTGAATTGAACTTTTCTTTTGAGCACATACCGTAGTTTCAAAGCAGCCAGTTTGTACTTAATAACATTAAGAACTCCCAATTTACTTTTTACATGAGAATTTGATTGAATTCTATAATTTGCTATTTCCTTGATTCCAAGATAAGAGGCCATTTTACGAGGTTAAATGATTCTTCATTGCGCATATTTTGGGTTATCTATGATCTTGTAATCGTCAATGCTTCTCTTGCAGACCTTACTATTTTGTTCTAGCCTAATTTTATATGATTGCCGCGTGTAGGTAACTCGTTCGCCCTATTGCTGTGACACGTAGTTCGAGATGCCATACTATGGGTGTGGTGTTTTAGTCTGCAGGAGGTCTTCTAATCCTTGTCGCGGTCGGATTACATTTCTCGAACCGGCGGCCATCATGATTAGGGACATCGCTGTGTGCGGTCTAACGCTACTTTTAATTATCAAATATAAAATTTTGTGTTCTCTCTCAATAGCGCACTACGGATCCTAATCGGAATAAATTACTTTGAACAAAGCAGATAATTTTAGGATAGCTTTTTAAATAAACAGATAATACAATAAAAATAACCTAGATTTTTGGGCACCAGTCCTTGCTTGGGACAAAGGCGAACCAATTCAACGAAACTGAGTGAGAAACAGTAAAGATACACGGAATCTATATTCCAAACGGTAAAGGGAAACTCACTGAACGCTAAATGTTTCAGGCTAAACGATAAACGAAAACCTCACAAACCTCAGTAAAAAGGAATACCTTATGTGATGTCTGGATAATTTAATTACATCACTTACCTAATCATAATAATCAGATTCCTCGTTTTGCTCGACATTCATCGGTATAGTTGAGAAAACTTAACTATATTGATTTTTTGCCGAAGCGGGATTGAGGAGAACCAGAAAGAGAGAGAGAGAGAGAGCTGATCAAATAAGTTATACTGATTTTGGGTATTATTTAAATTGAGTAGGTTTATTTTCTGTTGATTACAATTAGTGGAATTTGCATTAATAAAATCCCGTAGAGACTGGCCAGAATTCCGATTGTATTTGGTTTTCCCAGGATTAAGCAGTCGAATTATATTTGTTGAATCTCGCGCTCCAGTTCCAGGAGAATGTCCAATAATTTTCTTGTCAAAGTTCCTGGTGATCTTCAAGTTTTCTCGAAGTGTGGGCAAGAGATCTAAATACACCAATGTGATTTAAATTTAATCTTCACAGAATTTATGATGACCAACACTGAATTTCGCACAAGACGAAACGCAGACAGAAAACAGATATTACAGATGTTAGACCGACTGACGAGAAAACGACAGATAATACAGAATAGATAGAAACTTCGGCGGACAATGAACGCAAATTGAATAAACGGATCTTAGATCGGACAGAGCCTTCGGCGAATAACAGAAAATTCAAGACTAAACGGATTACAATTCGGACAGAGCCTACGGCGGATAACAGAAAAACGAACTTGAACGGATTACAGATCGGACATAGCCTACGGCGGATTACAGAAAACGAACTTGAACGGATTACAGATCGGACATAGCCTACGGCGGATTACAGAAAACGAACTCACTGAACGGATTACAGATCGGACAGAGCCTCCGGCGGATAAAAGAAAACAAACTGACTTGATAATTTCGGTAGGGTTTATATATGGCACTGATTCCATGCGAATCCTGAAGATCGATAAGGCTAGCAAATTCGTACATTTCTAGTTACATTGATTGGTCGCCATTTTGGGCTTTTCCTTTTAACTTACGCGATGAGGGGAGACTGGAAAACTCATAACTGATGAGGTTTTTAGGGTGAAGCCGCATGCGACTTTACAACACCTAACCTTCATTTAATTTCACAAAAATTCGCTTAATCCAAAGGGGCACAGCAATCCCGACGCGAATACACAACTAATTGATCATGCAAGAAATTCAAAATTTGAATATAACTGACAACGACGGGACGGTAGAAAAAATACTGAATGAAGGCGGAAAATAGTGTTATGTGCTAATATAGTAATAGGGAAACAAAACTTTTGCAAGGGTGGAACAGGGTAGTTTTAGTAAATTCAAAATTCTCGATATTAATTAATATTCTAATTATTTATTACGTTTAAGTATTTTAGGAATAGGGAAGATTTACAATGTATATAATATCTGAAAAATGGGTGAATAATAATTTTGGGTAGGAAAGGATGAGAAAGAGAGAATTTGAGAGGCTGAAGATTTATTTTCAGTAGTTACCCTTTTGAATGAAGATGAATTTCGTTCTGGAGATTGTTCACGGGGGTCAATTTTACCCACGAAATACTGGACCCAACAGGCTTGGTAGCAAGAGAGGCTGGAGTACTTGAGAAAGAAATTGAGAAGAAACTCTCTTGAACTTCAGAAACTGGAACCCGAACTCGATTGGAGTAACTGATGTAACTGCGAACTGGAGTAACTGGTCTCCAACAAGAACTGACGGAAACCGGAGTAACAAGAGTACTGGCTGGAGTGACTAACTGCAACTGCTCTTAGTCCAAAAGGTGCCTTCTTTTATATCCAGGTGAATGAAGATCGGTACCACCCTCATCCACGCATCTTTCTAGATCTTTCGACTCGCCCTGGGAGGAAGAAAGGTTCATATCTTCTGTACACTTGAAATCAATAATAAGTTCCCCGTAGTAAAGTTCATCGTTCTGCAGTATATGATTCTACACCCTCCATTCATTGGGAGGATAAAAGGTCAGGTCAGCATCCAGAGGGTTGTTCCTCCATCCAGTAAAAGTATTGTTGTCCCTTAATCGATATTTTCCTCACGTAAACTTCCTTGTAGTAGATAGATGTTGTTCCTCTCTCTCTTTTCTCCTCTTATCTCTTTCCTCTGTCTTTATTGATTTTAATTATTAAAGAGAGCCGATTCATTGTAATACAAATGATTTTATTTTATCATTCCTTTCTCCAGATTTCTATAATTGGAATAGGTCACGCAGTGCGTGACAATAGGCTAACTCAGACTGTTTTATTGCAAATCACCTTGCCATTGGTGGCTCGGTAACTTAGTTTAAATCGAAAGAATACCTTGACTAATGTAAGTTACTAAATTAAAGAGAGGAGAAAAAGTAATAAAGCACGTGTTATGGGAAAAAGCCGTATGGCACAAAAAACCCAGATTTATTCAAACGATTATGACTACGATACAGAAGCTATGCATGGATGAACGTGAATTTCAAGAAGAAAGAGAGTTTAACAAATACCTGGCATTGCAAAATTAATTTATCGGGATAAATATCGGTAATTTACGCGCGAGCAAATAACGCGATGTTGGCGTCGCCACGTGGTTCGAGAATATGTGCTACAATGCCGAAATGCGATGCGACAAACAAACGAGAGAAATCAGCTTCGGTGCTGAGAATGTGATTGGTTTTGGGGTGAGACGTTTTTGTCTGCACCGGTTTGGTTTCAGTACCAATGGTACTGTTAGATTTCTCGTAGGGAATTTTTCCCGTAAGGAATTCACCCTTTATTCTGACATTTCTGTCGAATAAAGGGGAAGAGGTTTCGTGTGAAACCCGATCGATATATTGTTACGTGACAGAGAATAAATCAATGATAAAATGAGTAAATACAAAATCAGAAAAAAAGGATATATCGTATAAATCCTGTGGGGCACGCCACTTCGGAGATCTACACTACACTTTTTGCTACGATCGATCGCAGCTAACTCGTGACTGGTGACGCGCCAACGTTGCTTGCGAACCCGTACTCCGCTCCATCCCTTCTCTACCCGCTTCTTGCCGTTCGTTCGGCCAAAAGAAAAAGAGCTTTAGCTCTCGCGTATGTTATTAAAATATTATATGTTACGTTGCAACGTAACACAGACTGACAGAAAATAGACTGACAGGTAGCACGACAGGAAAACGACTGGACTGATCCTGGTTATTTTCGGGGGTTTGTAAAGACAAAAGCCACCTCCAATAGGTGGTTTAATTGCCGCATTGAAGATCGTAAATGCGTTGACCATAAAACATGAATATCGTGCTCGATATCGTGTTCGCTATTTACTGCTACTTACATGGCGAAGACTGTCGTCGACTTACACTTGGTGACTCTTTGTCTCTGGTTTTGATGTCGTCTGGCCTTTGTCTGCTCTTCACGACACGATCACCTCCCTGTAGTTTCCGAATCTGGTCAATTGTCCTGTGGCTGTTTCCATGGCGACGTTCGGGCAGGCTCGTAGTTGGAGCTTCAGGCTCGGGTCGCCATCGTCGGAAGCACGAGGAGTCGTCTGCGAAGATGCGGCAAGCTGGTGTCAGGTGGACAGGCTCTGCGTGGAGTATCCGGCTCGATTGGACCAATGTTTTCTTTCGGCGTGGAAGGAGGGGATTCCGGGAGATCACTGAGACACTAGTCGTTAAACTGTTGAACGAGTTGGCTTTATTTGTTCTGTTACAATCCACTGCACTACGTTACACAAGCACTGCACGCCCGTACGTCCGATCGGAGTGAAGCACGATGAGAGACTGACTGACAATACTTATTTCTGTGAATTCGTTTGTTGATGATAAGGGTGGTGTAATGCGAGAGCTGGGTGGCATATCGTTTACGCGGGAGGCGCGCGATGTGAGGTTTAGCGGCGTACATTTCTCTTTTCTTTCCTCGTCCTCACTTTCGTCGCTTGTGATATCCGGATTATCTGTGACTATCTCACCCTGGGAACCTACAGATTTTCCAATTCGTTGTATCTCTGACATTTGTCTGTCGCTTTCACCAGCTAAAGCATTTGCATTAATTATCACTTGGTTCATCATGAACTCCATTTCGTCTACTTTAGTTATTAATAATTTTAATAATTCGTCCGTGGACATTAACGAAGGGGATTGCGCTCTGTTGGCTTTAGGAGAGGATGCGCGGGACATATTGTCTGCGGTGCAAAAAGGGTTATTAATTTTATCGATTATGTCCGTTGAGTCTGAGTCCGCGGATGAGTCGGTTACAGTCGCCAGGGGGGTGACTCGCCATACAAATGCGCTGTGTCAGTTTTGTGAAGGACGGCAGAAAATGAAACACTAGCGCCACGCCCTATATTTGAATGAAAGCTGATTAGAATCATGGGAGATTTAGTATTTTTTGCAGTTTTTATAATATTTTGGACGTTTGTGGATAATTTAAATACTTTTAGCTTGAATTAGGCAAGGATTAACTGTTTCGAGAATTTAAAAAATACCTCGGATTAAAAAATAGACCTTACATACACTGGAAATGTCGGTTTTTTAGTTTCAAGTAGAGTGAAATGGTAAAATATAAAGATTACGTATTTACCGTTTAAAACAAATAAACTAAATGTTCTGAAATGATAATATATAAAATTTTTTGTCTATTTTTTAATTACTCGAATGATCCTAATCTATTATTACATTATAATAAAAATATACAAGCAAATTTAAAAATCATAATTTTTAATATTCAGTATATTGTATTGATCGTGAAATGGCTAAAAGATTATCAGTAATAAAGTTATTAACTTTAACGTACATTTAGTCATTTATTTATTTAAAAATTGAATTAAAAGATGGAGATATAAATTAAATATGGGGTAAAGACAGTAGGATGGTATATAGGAGTAATAAATGCTAGGTTAATTTATTTAAATAAATATAATTATTTAAATTATTTACGAATATACTGCGATTAAAGTATAGCAATTATTATGCAGACAGAACATAATAATTTATTATATACAATTGAACAAAGCTAGTTTTACAAAATGTCGCGACTTTCTTTTTCATAAAATTATCGTTTTTTTAAATTTAGGTTTCTTTTACTATTCTGACTGTAAGAAAATCATTATTTTACAATTGTAATTTACTTTGGTACTTGAATTTATTAATAAATTAATGTAATCGTACATAAATTTCGAACTGATAAAAATAAACAACTTCTTAAAACAATTTTTAAGAAGTGAAATCTTCCTTTGATCAATTCAATTGTTACCTTAATAGGAACGTAAGTTCTATTATTTCGGTCTTACGATCAATTTGAATAAAAAAGACTAGGAGTATTCCGAGTCAATACTTTAATTATAAAAAGTATTCTGGTAGGATCGCCAAATGTAATGGGTTACAGGATCGCCACTGATTTCAAACACTTCAAAATCAGATATAATATAGCTTTATCCAAGATCGAGAGAACTTTACACTATGAGACTGGGGAGGAGAACTTTATACTAAGGGCACTGGGTTCTTTACATCATAATTAGAAACTTGTTCGAAATAAGATTTGATATTAGTTTCCCGCACTTGACCGTGTACGTAAACCATTTGTATAATGCGTGTGGACTAAATAATGAATTCCTAAAAGCTTAACCGCACCGAAAAAATTCCTTAAAGTATCGGTGATTTACAAAAAATAGGAGTGTCCCTTGAGGGCGTAAAAATGCTTAATTTGAACATCTTTTTAAATTATAAAATGTTTGGTCCGTAGACATACACAGATCTCTCACATTCTTCTATTCAAACCGAAAAAAAATAAATATTCGAATATGTCACTATAAGGAAATGGAGATTTTAATCCTATAGGTAAAGTGAAACCGAAACGTACACGAATTTCACAAATGATATTTAATATCATAACTATAATTAAATTATAATAGAAATCACAGTTACAAAGCGTAAAAATGATTAATTTGAAATTTTCTTGTTTGCGTAAAAAGTTTAAAAACAGACTACCATCACAATTGAGGTTATGGTTCATTACTCACCTTATAATATATTTCACATATTTCTCCTTTTACAGACTTCATAGTGCATAGGTTAGCAACACTGAGCCAACCTCTTTCTATCTCTGTCTCTACTTAACACACTAACTAACTAATTCATGGATTTAATTCATGAGAAATAGGATCGTTCGACGATTTACTGTGTCCTAATCAGGAAATTGGTCCCGAGTATGCACGTCGGTACCAATCCTGTGAGGACGATAAACCTGAAATGAAATACCGGATTATTTACAACAATTATAAAAGAATTAAAAAAAAATTATAAATGAGTGACTTTATTAAATGTTAAAGAAAGTATATAAATGAAATTGAAAGCGTTGAAATGAACAACGAATGAAGAACATTTGTTTTGCATGAAGGGCGGAGCTTGATAACGGCATTATTTGTTCCTCGAACACTTTATGTAAGCCGCCATTTTTATTTATTGACAGACGCTAACTTTCTTTAATAAGGGAAAAGAGGCACAACGGAAAAGCTTAACTTAAAAGAACACAAAAAAAGAATTATCATTTCTCGGAATTATGCTTAAAAACTAAGAAAAGGGGTATCGTACAATATATACCGACTCTCAAAATCCACCAAAGGGAACAAACTCACTCAAAACCCGTACATGTTAGTTGACGACATTTTATCCAAAAAAATATATAACTCAAACATCTTTAAGAGAATAAAGACAAAAATCCAAATCAGACTCAAATAACCTTCTACAATAGAGGAACAGACTGACGCCTGTTTCATTCACAAAAGGTCATTGATATAGTTTTGTGACGTCTGGATAAATAAATGATTTACGTCACTTACCTAATTGTTTTATAGATCCTCGTTTTGCTCGACGTTTATCGGTATAGTTAAGATAACTTAACTATACTGATTTGCCGAAGCGGGATTTGAGGAGAAACAGAGAGAGAGAGAGAGAGATGATCAAATAAATTGTACTGATTTTAGTTAATATTTCATTTGAATAGATTTATTTTCTTCTTAATTACATTTGGTGAAGTGGTGCATTATTAGCTCCCGAAGTCAGATTTCGAAGTTGAATTTGATTTTTTCCGGATAAGGCAGCTTTCAAAAATAAAGGACAAGACTTCAATTAAATTTCAAATGGAGGAAAAGAAAATTACACAGTGAAATTTAAATAGATTGGTACTTACTTAATTTATTGTTGATGAACCTCGCGCTCCAATTCTAGGAGATTGTCCAGAATTGTCCAGTGAAAGTTCCTGGCGACCTTAAAATTCTCTCTTAGTGTGGGCAAGAGATCTAAATATGGTCTAACTAGGGGATCATCGTGAAGGGTGATAGCTTCGATGATCCCTTCCAGTGAGGAGATGACAAGCCCAGATTTCTCTTTGAACCGGAGGAGTGGTCTACAGGGTGAAGAGTGAAGACTGATAGTTCATCAATTGGTACACCTGATGGATCCTGGGTTTCAGCTCCAGAAAGCCAAAATGATTCGGGATTTAATCCAATTTACACAGTACACATATTCCTAAATGTGCACAACACCAATGTGATACAATTATTAATTTTCACAGTAAACACTGAACTTCGAACAGAGACAGAATTCAGATAGACGGACGAGAAAATGACAGATTTTACAAATAGATAGAGCCTACGGCGAAATACAGACAAGAACTCATTTTACAGACTACCGATCGGACATAGCCTACGGCGGATTACAGACAAGAACTGAAGACTGACCGATACGATGTATACAGGATAAGACGGCGAGATTAAGACTGAAGTGACATTTTGTTGATGGCGGGTTAAATACATTTTCGTTACAATGGTAAAAGTTTAATGTTCCGTACATTGGTTTATTTCCCTAATTTACTACTTATTTCTGGGCGCGTTCCCTCTTGAGTGTTCTAGCTAATCGCTGGTTGAATACAGTTTTATTACAATTGCCTAGGTTAGCTATACATTTTGGGGTGCGATCCCTCTTGAGTGTTTTATATAATTGTTAGTAAAATAGAGTTTCGTTAGAATTAGGTAACTATTCATTTTGAGGCGCGTTCCCTCATGTAATAGGAAAGAAAGTATTGATTTTTAGTTGGAGTGACAGGATGTCACAGTTTGTATACTTTTGACATAGTGAGAGTTTATTGAGAATAAACAATAATGGTAATGATCGCTTAACGTGATGATAATAAAAGCTTACAATTGAGTAATGGTCGCCAAGTAAAAGTTTACAATAGGTTATTAAGATAAAAAATAGCAATAATGATAGTAATAATATTATTAATTACCAATTATCATCATTAATTATTATAAATTATTAACCATTACTTATTCATTATTATCTAGTAATTATTATTTAACAAGTAATAATTATTACCAATTATAATAATAATAATAATAATAACGACAATAATCTTATAACAGTCGCTGGACGTGACAGTAGGGTGAACGGAAAAATGTCAAATTTATGCTGTTAAAATTTTTTTTTAATTTAACAGGTAAAATTTTATTTCAACGAGGAAGAACCTGCCGTCGGAAAGTCCACAAGAGTGAAAGAGGTAGAGAATGGTCCCTCTCTTTTACTCTTATGGCCTTTCTGCAGGCAAGCAGCCGGCAAGCAGAGGTATGAAAACGCCATAAGAGCCGCTATTAATTCAAAGAACACAAAATGTCCATAAGGAAAAATGCGAGAAAAATTTTTTTTGCGTCTTTTGTGAAATTCCAGTGTTGCTGTAAAACGCCATGCAAAAGGTTACGCATGTGCAATGTGCCTAAGCAGCCATAACGTTCAAGTTCCTTTGGCGAGCATGCCAAGCATGCGAACAAATCTATTCAAGTAAAACACTGAATGCCGAAAAATATCCGAATATGTCGGCAATATGTATTTTTCAGTAACATTTTTTATAGTGCACTTACCATTTGCTAGGAAAACGTATACTTCCTTCCAGTTTCCGTCTGATGGGCATACACGTTATAAAATTTCTTCACTGGGTTCTTCACATCGTAATTAGAAACTTTTTCGAAATAAGATTTTATATTACTGTCCCGCACTTGACCGTATACGTAAACCATTTGTATAATGCGTGTGGACTAAATAACGAATTGCTAAAAGCTTAACCGCGCAAAAAAAAATGCCTGACGCCACAATGGCCACGATGAGGCGGATACTGTGGTGAAACTGTGTGTGTGATTGAAAGCCTACCCGGCTTCTAAGAGAGCGCAGACGCAGGCTCGAATTCCTGTGTAATGTGACGTCCGTGCGCAAGATGGCCGCACACCAAGGGCGAAGCAATAACACGAATTGCATAGGACGAAACTTTATTTTGTAAATAACATGAGAAAAAATAAATTTTTACCATAGGTGTGTTATGGGTTACAGGATCGCCACTGATTTTAAACACTTCAAAATCAGATATAATATACTTTTATTCAAGATTGAGAGAACTTTACAGTATGAGACCCCCCCTTTCGTCAAATTATAAAACTCTATAATTTCCGGTTTCTGGTTATCTGGATTTACATTGCCAGAATCGTGCATCACAACATTCTTATTCTTTTTTTGGTTGTAAGAAACCATCATTTTATCAGGCTGATATAGGAATCTGGACGTCTGCAGAGGTAACCCTTTGGTTGTAACAAAAGAAGGTGGTAGTTCCTTTTTATTCTTTCTCATTGTACCAACCAGCGTGAGCTTATTCTCCAATAACAATTCTGTCAAGGGGACCGAGCAGAACCAGTTGTCAACTGTGATGTTACGATTGGTGTTTCGAAAGTTTCTTTTGAGCTGCAGTACATATTGAGCTGGGATTGGTAGATCAGATTCTCGAGTGATCGAACCATGTCCCACATATGGAATTCCGCCCAAAAAATAAAATGTTCTGGCATCACACAGGGTTATAATCTTCAGTCCATATTTGTCCGGTTTTGACGGTATGTACATTTGGAACTTGCATTTACCCCTAAAACTAAGCAACGTTTCATCTACTGTGAGATACTCAGAAGGAGTGTAATACCTCTCACAATTCCCTGTGAAATCATTCCACAATTCACGCATAGCTGCGAATTAATCATCCTCTTTTCGAGCATCGCGGGTCGCCAGTGAATCAATTCCAAATTTGTAACGACTTATCCAGTCTTATGGGACATAAGCTGGGAGTATCGCTACAAATAGCACCGACAACGTAGGAACAGAAAAAGTAATTTGATTTTGTACTTAACTGTGTTGTCAGGCACCAGACACCTTCTCGGCGTCACTCCAAATTATTCACGAAATTTATGCTAGTTAAGCTCTTATAAAAAGTCCCTAGCCCAGGGAGAGGGATTCATGGGAGCAGGAAAAGTATTTCAAATTCAAAATTTTGTAAAATAGTAAACTATGGAATAGTTAATAACATTGAAAGGTGAATTGATTAAAAAAAAAGGAATGAATATACAAAGGGTCTAGACCTAAACCATGATTCAAATTTTGTGTACCAAGATGGTAGAAAAGTAAATGAGAATTTCCTAAAGGACACTAATACACTGCTTATAAAATAAAAGATAAAAACAAAAGACCAAAAAAAAACACTCATTGCTTAATTCTAACCTTAGAATTGATACAAGAGGGACAGGTCCACCGCACCAACCATGGTGTCTGCCTGTGTGATAGATTGTTTCTTAACTCTTAGTTCATTTCTTTAAATCAACTTCAAAACATATTTGACTATACAAAACTCAACATAATATACTCCAATAAACCCAAAAGCAAAAAGGAAGCAAAGGAACGACGCCTACCTCGATCTCTGGAATCCGAGTTCGCTCAACAAGAAAGTGATGCCAGTCCGGCAAAATCAAATGGACTCGCGATATTAGATTTTGTTGTTAAATTTATTAAATCTGGGAGTGATCCATAACGAGTGGCAGGCCACAATATTACATGGTACCGGAATGCCTACGATGGAATTCCGTAAATACTATTATACTCAACTTAATAAATACCTATTTTACTTTAATTAAGGTGCGGTTATTTAATTTCAGAAATTCCTTATGGACTAACTTAGTTTAAACCATGCAAAAAATAATTTAGAGGATTATTAAGTTGAAGGGTGCTTATTTTGAGGTACCAGCCCTCCCTCAGGTAGAAGTGCCCATATCCGAGACACTTATTATAACGCCCCTTCTAGGCCCTCGTTTCGCCCCACACCGTGGGCTTTCGGTGATGCTTTCGGAAAGCCGGGTCAGTGCGGATGCGCTCCCTGACCCATTCTGTCATTAATAGCTGCCTTTTTGGCTGAGTTCTGGGTTCTAGTGCGACACCCGCACCCTCCGCCTATGTAATCGTGCCCGCTAAGGCTTTTGATTGCGCGGATCATGTCTTGTCAGGAGATTTCCAGCCCGTTGGAAAATTCCTTACTGAAAGAATGATTGAATGGCCTACCTCAACTCAGTCCTTGCGATGACGTGTCCTATACCTATCTAATGTGACATCTGGATAAAATAAATAATTTACGTCACTTACCTGAATTGTTTTACAGATCCTCGTTTTGCTCGACGTTCATCGGTATAGTTAAGATAATTTAACTATACCGATTTGCCGAAGCGGGAATAGAGGAGAAACAGAGAGAGAGGTGATCCAAAAATCATATACTGATTTTAGTTATTCTTTGAGTAAATTTATTTTTCTCGCTAATTACATTTGGTGAAGTAGTGCATTAATAAAGTCCCGATGTCAGATTTCAAGGTCAGAATTCCTGGTATCAGATTTTCCCCGGATTAAGCAGCTTTAAAAGTGAAAGAAAATAGTGAAATTAACATATATTGGAGTTTACCTTATTTATTGGTGAAAAGCCTCGCGCTCCAATTCTGTGAGAATGTCCTGGATTTTATTGTAAAAATTCCTGATGACCTCCAAATTCTCTCGTAGTGTGGGCAAGAGATTTACGTATGGTTCAGCTCCAGGATTAATGTGAAGGGAAATAGTGCTGATTATCCCTACCAGTAGGGAGATAAGAAGCCCAGATTTCTCCCTGCAGCGTGTTACGTCCTAAAATATATTAGGTAACAACATGCAAGGGTGGAACAGGGTAGTAGTAAATTCAAAATCAGGATTTACAAATATTCTAAATTATTTATTCAAATTTTAAGGATTGGGAAATTTACAAAGATAGGAGAGAAATCGGCTGAAGGGTAATATTTAAAAGAGGGAAAAGATGAGAAATGGAGAATTGCGAGCTTGAAGATTATTTTCAGTAGTTACCCTTTTGAATTGTGATATTGAGAAGAACTCTCTTGACTCCGGAAACTAAAACCTTGAGTGACTGCAGACTGGAGTGAAAAATGTTATACTGATTTTAGTTATTATTTGAGTAAATTTATTTTTCTCGCTAATTACATTTGGTGAAGTAGTGCATTAATAAAGTCCCGATGTCAGATTTCAAGGTCAGAATTCCTGGTATCAGATTTTCCCCGGATTAAGCAGCTTTAAAAGTAAAGAGCTATATTTCAATAAAATATTGAGGTGAAGGAAAAGAAAATAGTGAAATTAAAATATATTGGAGTTTACCTTATTTATTGGTGAAAAGCCTCGCGCTCCAATTCTGTGAGAATGTCCTGGATTTTATTGTAAAAATTCCTGATGACCTCCAAATTCTCTCGTAGTGTGGGCAAGAAATTTACGTATGGTTCAGCTCCAGGATTAATGTGAAGGGAAATAGTGTTGACTATCCCTACCAGTAGGGAGATATGTCCGGAGGTTCCAATCGTAACTGCTCGCGAATCTCGGAGAAAGAACAGAACTAGAACTGGAACTGCAACTGGACTTGGTCCAAAAGGTGCCTCCTTTTATATCAGGGTGGGTGATGATGGGTACCACCCTCATCCACGTGTCCTTCTAGATTTTTTGACTCTCCCTTCGAGAAAGAAAGGTTCTTTCAAAGAAAGGTCTTCTGTATCTCGTGAAATCAATAATACGTTCCCCATGGCAAGGTTCATCGTTCTCCAGTATATGTTCCTACACCCTCCATTCATTGGGAGGGCAAAAGGTCAGGTCAGCATCCAGAGGGTGGTTTCCTCCATCGAGTGAAACTTATGTTGTCCTTTAATCGATATTTTCCCCACGAAGTTCCTTGTAGTAGATAGATGTTCCTCTTTCTCTTTTCTCCTCTCATCTTTTCCTCTTGTCTTATCGATTTTAATTACAAAAGGGTCACGCAGTACGTGGCAAGCGGAAGAGGGTTTCCAGGGTGACCAGTGAGGACTGAGAGCTCATTAATTGGTACTGGTGAACCCTGGGTTCAGCTCCATGGAGCCAATTAGATTTCGGGATATATCCAATTTACACTGGACACATATTTCAATTTGTGCACAACACCAAGTGATACTATTTTTAATGTTCACAGGAAAAACACAGAACTTCGATACGGAAATAGAATTCAGACCGACAGACTAATTTTATAATTGATTGCAGACTGAAGGTGCACAGACAAAAAAATGCACTCACTTAGATTTTCTTGAATATACGACTTTAAGACAGAACAATGTCTGAACTTACTACAGCGGGCTGAACTTATACACGATATAACGACGGATATCAGCCTGACTGCGGAAAAAGACTGACTTGTCCTGGTCGTTTTCAGGGGTTTATAAAGACAAAAGCCACCCCCAATAGGTGGTTTCAATATTGTGCTTAAACCAATTCATGCGCCTCACATTAATTCTGAGATGGCACTTTTCATGGGTTGAAGCGCGCATATCCTTTTTGATATAGAGCAATTATTGATCGGTAAACTTTGATGTAAAAGTAACGGGACGTTACACTAAGGTGAAACAAAAAAAAAAGCAAGCTAGAAAGGATAGGACCAAGTGGCTATCTTGGCCTGAGATTATTATCTTGAAGTTAGATTATTGCTATCAATTCTTGAATAGTAAAGCTATCTTGGTATTGATTTCGATTAGGCCAAAGACTTTATCAGAATAATGAAAGAATTCATTATTGCCAGTGAATGTGGATGTTTCACTCATTTTTTTTCTTCATAAGATTTATTTCTTTTGATGTTGTAGCAATTTTTTGCGATATGAGATCTGCCATAACATTTTTCACAACTATTGGTCCATGGGTATAACTTTTCACGACTTACATCTGCAGTATTATCTTGTTCATTTAGTTTGTTTTTCATAAATTCGTATTTTTGATTTAACATATCGAGGATTTGCCTTGCTACATTTCTTTTCGCTTCTGTTTTTGAATCTACATAGTCCCCTGTTGTTAAAAATAAATTTTAATTTTTTATAATTGTGCAAGCTGCTCTGAATAGTCCAATATTTTCTTGAATATGAAATTCTGGTTGACTTGGTATAACATACATATTTAGGTTTTGTGAAATCATATTGTATACTTATATTTTCCAAATGTGTAATTGTGCATACTACTTGTACATTTGAGTTTGCTTCATTGATTGAAGGCATAATTTTGTATTTTGATTTGCAAATTTTGATTTCCTTAACGGGGTTTAATTGTAATTCGTAACCTTGACGTATTTTATGTCTATTTATAATAAATGTTGAAACGCAACTGAAGGAAGTATAGGCTCTTCTTTTGTTATATAATATTTCTTTTTTACAAATATTACATCTGGTATTTACCCGATTTAATATTCCTATTGACTGCCATGTATTTCGTCTGTTATAATTTATTTTAAATGTTTCTGGTAATAAATTGTAGCAAAAATCACAAATTCTACCTAGACCCCTTGTGTTTACCCATAGGGGAATGTGTGAAGAGAAGTTTGAGAAACACGCGTGGGAGTTTAATGTTCCATATGATGTTATTTGTAGTAGCGCTGTTGGTATGGCTGTGATTACTGGTGCAGTTATATTTTTCTCTACATATTAAATGCCGGACCCATTCCATTTCTTGACGAGTCACCTCAAAATCAAAGCAATTTCTATAAATACTTTTAATCTTTTCTGAAAACTTTCTCAGATTGCTCTTCATTTTATACTCACCACAAATGTAGCAAAACGATGGACGCTTGCTATCACATTTGTGAAAAGTATTCGGGAGCACCAATTATAATTGGTCTCGTCGCGACATTATTCAAGTTATTGTTTTGGATTGGAAGTGCAGCGGCACCTTCCAAATATAAGCTATCGTGGTCGCTTTGTGTATTAGTTGCGTTAGCCATTATTTTCTTAACTGTACCCGACCTGAGTTTCATTCAATTTTGAATCGCGTTGAAATTCGAATGGATAGGACACCCTGTATAAATATCCAATCTGGTTTCCTAATTAAAAATTCCAGTTTCGCTTGAATAATCTTAATTAGGATGAACGTTTCGCCAAGTCAGGCGATTGAAATATTCAACGAAAGGAAAAATGTATGCTATTCATCTTTTCTGTTGTCTATTTTCTTTAATAATTGTCGTAGTTTATGATTTTATTTTTCAGTTACTAAGTTTCGAATTTTCCAAAAAATATAACGCCTTTTCTAAATTCTTATTTTCGTTTTTTACCGGACTCCGTCTAATCTTCTCGAAGCCCTGGGTACATTTTAATAATTTGAAGTTAGAATGCAAAATGTCATGCCAAATCTCACACAAAAATCATCAGATATAAATCAAATCCATTATGTTGCCTGTTTGTATTCTTCTTGTTGTAATTGTGTCCGGTCGATTGAGACACTCATTTCCTTTAATTGAGGTGGTATTTGCTGGAATATTCTCGCATCCACGAAAGCCTTCCGAACTCGCAGAGCAGACTGTTGTGTTGTGAAAATCACATTCACATGTCTGGGCTTTGGAAGTGTCTGGAAAAATTTCCCGATCCGCAAGGTTTTAAGCTCACTGCAGACAATCTGATCGGAGAGGAAGGATTGAAAGAGACTGAAAATTGTTAATTTATCTTGAGCATATTCGAAGATAGCCCCTGCGTCGTTTCAGAGTGATCCTGCCCCTGAAGTTTAACGATTTTTACCTCAAGTTCTTCGATTCTTATTGTGTTTGCGGCAATGTTGGATTCGCAATTTGAGAGCCTGTTATTAAAAATTTTAAGATCCTGCGATAAGTCAGACACAGCATTGTTGACTTTCCCCAAATCAGCTCTCATGGATTCCTTCATGGTAGCGAATTTAGCACGAATTAAAGTCTACCGATCAAGGGGTCCAGGAGAGTAGGGGGGACCACAGCATTTTTTGTAGTCAACATCTGGGATCATCGTAGTTTTTCTAACGCAACCTGGATGATAGGGGCTTGGCAACCCGGGCAGAAAAATTTATCTTTGAACACTTTCTCCTTGCATACCACACATATAAAATTTTCATCTTCAGACGAATTACCGTTAATCTAGGATCACCAGAAGATATATCTTGCGCACTCATGGTAAATACCCTATAAAACCAAGCATTTGCAAAAATGAGCGTGTTAGTAGACACTGTGTGATGCGCGTCGGTGAGTCAATGAATCAATAAGGTGAGGGACACTTATATAAAACAAATTAACTTTAATGCTGAATATTTCTTTATACAACAATAGTATAAATTACTATGACTCTGATATAACATTTTTATAATGAATTGATAAAAGAAAAGTTACATTTTAATTCTGTTCAAGGGAGAGGAGGGTCTAAAATTATTTGATTAACAAAATGGGGTAATTTTATAAGGATAATGGGGTCTAACCTTTCTGTAAATAAAACTGGAATTAACATTGCTTAGCCTTCTTCATGCCTTTACACTGGGTACAGTCAAATGTTACGTCCTAGGATGATAATTAGGAGTAAAACATAGTGGTCAGTGAACTTCCTGTATTTATCTGCAGAGTACGAAACTCTGGGCTGAGGGGACAGTTCCCGGTCAAATAAATAGTGAGGGATACGATATGGACATTAGATATTAGACATTTATTGAAAGATCAATAGAGCAATAGGGAACGAATTACAAGATTTAAGAGGCTCTGGAGGAAAGGTAATAAAACTCTTGCGGAAAATGTAAGGGTGATGACTAGTACGTTGAGATGAGAGAGAGAGATCATAGATTCGTAGATGCAGAATTCTTGTTACCTAGATGTAAAATTTATGGCGATCCAATAATTCACTGAGTGATGCCACTTCACTCAGAACCTGGGTTGAACTGGAGATAGCCGTTGAGTGGAAAATTGGACTAGAGCTGTACTTCGGGAACAAGTCGAAAGGGGAGATCTCAGGACTTGTAGATTTGTTGAATCCTTGATTGACTGGAGACTGATTGAACTTGATCTTAAGACTGAAGGTTGACGGGCCTTCAACGGGAAGGTCGGGAGTTCGAATGAAGAGCAGCGTTTCCGCACTGAAGACTGAAGACTAACAACTGAACTCACGCACGACGTCCGAAGATCTGCTACCGAGGAACTAAGACTGAACTGGCAAAAGGGTGCAAGATACCTCCTTTTATACTCGGCTGGGCGAATATTAGTACCACCCTCCTCCACGTGTTCTTCTAGAAGTTTCTGCTCCACTCGAAAGGTCCACCTGTAATCGATAGTGGGTGCAGTTATCTCCACCCCTTTTCCACGTGTTCTTCTAGAAGTTTCTGTTTCACAGGAAAGGTCCACGTGTAATCGATAGTGGGTGCATTTATTTCCACCCTCTTCCACGTGTAGTGAGTTCATTGCTCCAAAGGTTCGTTAAAGTTAATGACCACAGACTTCGTTGATCCAAGGGTTGCTTCTTCTCCTTAATCCGATGAATGGGTGTGTGTCCAATGGTTTCCCTTATCTCACTAATCAATATCTTGCAAATACATGTAAGTTTCATCCTTCCTTCTGGTTATTTCCTTAGCGATGCAATTAGCGAATCAATTAACGAGTTGAAAAATCCCGGAAATTTTTGGTTGTCTTGGTTAATAATGCTTATAAATGGTCTAATTTTCCTCCAACTTGGATGACCCTCTTCTCTTTTCGCTTTTCCTTAGACCAATCCCTTTTATGTGGATATTTCCTTCTAGAAGGTATTGATTTCCTCCAAGATGTTGCGTATTCTTCTCAAATATAGGTATATGAAATGTATAACTGATTTGCGTTCTTACAGGTATTGATTTTATAATTAAACTTACTGGCGCCGAAGGGGAACTTTCCCAAGGTATACAGAAGCTGCGTAGCGTAGGTATTGATTTATATCGTCGAGTCTTAGTATGTGTCACTCGTAAAGAGTGTCTTTTTCCCTCTATAATTTTCGAATGCCAGTTTTAATTTCGAGCTCAGTTCCTATTATGACAAATATAATTCTGCAAATTTCAGTTTTGCTAATTTTAATGTTACGTCCTGGGATGGTATTTAGGAGTAAGACACAAGGCTGGTAAAGTAGTTCCTGATTTATCTGCAGAACATAAGGCTCTGGGCTAAGGGAACAGGTTTGAGGGTCAAATGAATTCATGAGGGATTCCAACAGAGATTAGTAATTGACGTTTATTGAAAGATCAATATAGTAGTAGGGAATTACTTACAAGAATTTGGGGAGAAACGGCTCTGGGGAAAGGGTAATGAAACTCATGAGGGAAATGGAAGGGTGATGAATAATTTGGTGAAAGAGTGGACGTTGTTATTAAACACACGAGGGAAGGGGATGAGAAAGTAAGAGCGAGAGAGAATCACTGGAGTTTTCATAAAATGTAAATTCACACATTTAAATCAATTATTACTTTACGTATTTTCGTTGCCCTTTATTTGAATACTAATAAAAATGTAATTCACTAAAATAGTATCTAACCTACAGTCTTGACTCTTAATCCACTGTGGTGTCTGGATAAATATTTGATTTACGTCACTTACCTAAAACTTTACAGATGTATAAGATACATGTATTTCTATTCCAAGTCAAATGGGATGGTGTATGGTTTTAGACTAACTGCAGCGGAAAATTGACCTTAATCTTCCTAATTATGTCTTTCACGGGTATATTTTGTTCCGGTGGTTGATTTATTTGTTTTTCACGTTTGGAATTTTTATGAGGTGATGCGAATGTAGTTTCTGTTTTCATGGTTGTACTTATAGCCCCTGTGGGTTGTGTTTGGGTAATTTTCTCTAATTTCTCCTCTTCGCCGTCTGATTCATCTCTATCTGATGTAAAAATTTGGAAGCGGAAGTAATTGGCAGCTAAGAATTCCCTCGATATAAAATTTTCTTGAGACCTTAATTCAACAAATGCCAAAGATTCAATATAATTTAACGCGACCCCGTTAATGTCCATATTTTCCATCCATAAACTAACCAATATTTTATTAAAAATTGGTAGAAGCGGTGGGTTCACTCGAGCGCAAACAGTAATTGCGTACGCTAGTTCGTTGGGTTTTCTTGGCTAATTCTTTTCTTTTTCTAGCAAATTCATGCGATGACCTGTAAACCTAATTCTATAAGATTTTTGCCCCCTTGAATATCCAGGAGTTCTTTTTTGACTTTATGCTTTGCTCTGTTCTCAAGTACGTTCTAAATCACGCGTCATTCTCATCCATCAATGTGCAATGACAAAATTAGAAATCAACTTGATTTTCCTAGTTCTTAATTTTGAATTTTAAAAGTCAACGTGAGTTTAGGACTCGCGGAGATGTTAATTTGAACTTTTTAAATTTCTAATTATATTTTGACCTGGTTGATCTCTTCATGCCGATTTTGTCTAGTTCTAATCGAACACTTCGGGCATCAGGCGGCCTAGTTTCGAAGTCTTAAACTGGTTGAGAAGTCCGCCATGATTGCCAGGTGTCAAATTTTAGTGATAAATTCGGCAAGGTTCATCGTACTCAACTCCAGAATGGAGCCCCATTCACTTACTTCCCGCCTTATGGAACATTGATCTTCAATTTCCGGGTCTGATCCCGGTTAATAGAAGGGCTTTGCTCCGGCAAGTTGTAAGTTAATTGACGCCAATGTGAAGTTGGGTAGGTCAGAATTTAAAGTTTTTTTTTTTTTTGTAAAAGGAACCAACCTGAGCAAATAAAAATTATAACTTTTAATTTTTAAAAACCTGGTTTTTAATTGGATTGTTACGTTTTAAATTCGAGTGAACAGACACTATATACTCATAAACAAAATCTTACTTGCTCGTTTTTAACGGGTCTTTCCGTGGATAGGATGCGGAGTCCGCCCCGCGTTCCGTGGAACTCTCCTTACGCAATTCCGTAAAATTACGGCGTCTTGCGTCAAAATTAATTCCGTAGAATTCGAGGGTTCAAAAAGATGATCCTGGCAGGATCGCCAAAATGTTATGCGTGAAAGGTCTGGACCACCAAAAGCACTAAACACCACAAATGGTTATATATGTATTTTGTTTAATCGACATACAGTAAGACTTGGAGGAATGAGTGACGAGAACTCGAGAGCCGACCCGAACGGGCGGATTACATAGTACTACTGTACTATTATACTACTGACTAGCGCATCCAGAAGCTTCTACTAGTCACTCTTCCTCGTGAAAGGAATCGTCGCATCCATCTCCAGGAGGACTCATTTTTTGGGTGTGAGCATGGGTCTCGCTGTTCACAAATTCCTCGGAATGATTCACAGTTTTATGAGCATGACCGTAGTTTATGTAGCCGTTTCAGCAATCAGTGTGGATCTCTGTTCCCGCGGCTACATGTTTTTTAATCAGAGCAATCAAAGTATCTTTGTCTCTTTTATTGTTGGGACATATTGCTAACCAATACTGGGAGGCATGTCCTCTGTGGATCATGCCGAGGATCGATGAACCTTCCACCACACGTCCTCTTTCATATTTCCGGCGACCGATCTTACATTCGTATATTTCAACGACTTAACCGACACCACCAATGCGACCTTCCTGTTCGAGATTCTCGTAAAGAGCAAGCATGCACACCTCTCTGCAATAGCTACTACTCGAAATCTTAAATTAAAATTTTGAGTTAATTCCGTTTTCCCTTGTTTTACGTTTTCTAATTCACTTCTTAATGCTGCAACGGAACCTAACTGTGACAGATTCTGTCGAAATGCATTAAACAATTCATCGAAAGAATTTATTCTCGTGTATCTCAATGCCTTTTCAGCGTTTCCTTTCATTTTCTCAGCTATAATAAAATCTAACAATAGATATCGTTGAGATTCTATCATTATAATTCTCTTCTTCCCTTAGCTGACAGTAAATCAATATGGCCTTGATTTTGTTCGGGTTCGCGTTCTGTGCTATGAGGTTCGCGAGTCATTCTGTCATTCTCTCCGGCCAAAGCGTTCACGTTTATTATTACTTGATTCAATGTGGACTCCATCCCGTTCACTGTTGTTAATATTAATTTTAATAACTCATCTGTGGACATTAAAGAGACGGATTGCGTTCGATTAGCACTAGGGGAGGATGCCTACTAACTCTAAATTCACCTTAATAACTATCAATTACACGGCGTAATTGTCTGAATGGAAATAACAAGATATCACAAAAAAGGAACTCACGAAATTGGGTCAAAAGAACCACTTAAACATTTCTCTTTCCATCATTTCTGGGAAATCTAAACTGTCATCGGATTTAACACTTTTAAAAGGTAACTTCCGACGAAGCCAACCATTTTCTTCTACCTCAGTCGCCAAAGTATTCTGCACCTCTTTTTGATCATGCATTCTCTGCAGAATTTCATTGAAAGTGTCATCGTCAGAATCAAACCTTTTTCCAAAAGTGTTGCTCAGAAACGACGCGATTCTGAAATAAATCCCAATTTTCAGTATGAGCTTGTTGTCGATTTTATGATCCAAAAGGCGATATTTTTGTTTAAGTACACCTTTTACGGATTCAACTGCCCAGCGAACTTTAGTGACAAAACGAGACTCATTGGAATCTTCCGTGGACAGTTATTTCCTCTTGCCTTTTAGAGCAGGTATCAAGACTTTAAAATTCTCGGCCTCTAATTTTTCTTTTACATCACGGAAACCACGATCAAGGACGAAAACATCACCTTCTCTTAGGATTGTGCGCAAACTATTTCGATCGTCAATGACACTTTCCGAAATTCCTGCTTCATTTTTGTTAGCATAATATGGTCCAAGCATCTCAATAACATAACCGTCAGTTGTCCACACAGTGAAAGGTTTACAAAGAGGAACTTCTGTCCAGAGTAAGATTTCCTCTGATATTCGTTGTTGGTGCTTTTTTGATGACGAGCAAACGTGCCATCGCAAATCAAAAATAAATTTTCATTCAGATTAAATAATTTTTTTGCCATTTCGGTTGTGTGGTTCCGAATTAGGTCATCTCTAATGACAGAACTTATACCGAAACGAAGTGGTAAAACGTCATTTTTGAAAGATTTTATAATACTGTTCGAATAATCTGAAACAAGATGTTCATCCTTTAATTGTAATCCGACAAAATCATCGCAAAAAAAAATTAACAATCTCAACATAGATCAGTAATACACTTAAAATTAATCCACAATTCTCGACGCTCGAAGTTGCTATAAATCTCACTCACAAAAAGGGGTAGGGCAAGGAGGAAGTTCTCGCTTGAGTGACGTTTGGGAGGAACTTGATTCATGAGTCTTCAATACTATAAAATTGGGGTACATCCTTTTGTCCTTAACACGCATTTGGAGCAAAACTTTAGTTGTGTCGAATGGCCAGTTTTGAAATTAATCTACAAGGATTGGGACTTTTCGACGATTTAATTTGTCCTAGCCAGGGAATTAATTCTACGTGAGGTTCCCAATTAGCATTAAAATGACTTCACTTTTTCCTTGTCTCAAGCCCTGAATGTTAATGTAATTTTTCAAAAGGAATTCTCTAGAAATGTAGCTGTCCCATAATCATCGATCCGGTGGAATGCGCGTGCTGTTCGCGACTCTACAGATCGAGTCACTACTCTCTCGCTCTCTCACCTCATCTTCGCTCTCATCACTCGTAATCTCATGATTATCTGTTACTATTTCTCCTTTTAAACCTACAGATTTTCCAATTTTTTGTATTTCTGACATTCGTCTGTCATTTTCACCAGCTAAAGCATTTACGCTAATTATCGCTTGGTTCATCGTTGACTCCATTCTGTCTACTTTTGTTATTAATAATTTTAATAATTCGTCCGTGGACATTAACGAAGGGGATTGCGCTCTGTTGGCATTAGGAGAGGATGCGCGGGACATATTGTCTGCTGTGTAAAAAGGGTTATTAATTTTATCTATTATGCCTGTCGAGTCCGAGTCCGCGGATGAGTCTGTTTCTGTTGCGTGATGTTTATTTTCTCGATAATTCAAAAATTCCAGTTTGCAAAAATCTTCTTTCAATTTTCTTTTACCTAATTTTTTGTTTTTGTGTGGTTCTGGGTCTCGAGGATAATGCAATTTTGACTTTTTGGCAACCGTAGAAGTCCAGTCGTTTGGCACTATCCTGTCAGGATCGCCAATTTTGTTATGGCTTACAGGATCGCCAATGAATCTAAACACTTTGTAACATTATTCTTTTCTACATATACGTGTTATGAGCATTGATTTACTTTTCATGACACCTGAGGCCTTAAGGACAACTCTCTTTTTAATTTTTCTGTTTTTATTACTTGTACTCGCTCGATTTAATTGTGTCGAGTTTTTCTCTCGTGAATTTATTTCACGAGAAAATAGATTGCTCGACAATTTACTGTGTCCTGTTCAAGAAATTGGCCCCGTGTACGCACGTCGATGCCAATCTTGGGAGGACGATAAACCTGA
Source organism: Andricus curvator (assembly GCA_932195095.1). Lineage (NCBI taxonomy): Eukaryota > Metazoa > Arthropoda > Insecta > Hymenoptera > Cynipidae > Andricus > Andricus curvator. The sequence continues at coordinate 19,069 of CAKNYM010036764.1, read as the reverse complement.
AACGAATTAATTTATTAGATACAGGAATGTTGAAAGCGACTTTATCAGTGATTTGAGGTTCCCAATTATTATCAAAGTTCTCATGATTGTAATTTTACTTCAAAGTGTCATGATTATCAAAAGTAATTGTAGGTTCACAGAAGCGAAGTCCGAATGGCGTATATTTTCTCGATTTTTAACTTGCTACTTTCGTGATTCTTATCAATTGATCACGCTTGAATAGGCCAACTTTCATTATAAAGTCATTCCTGCGCAATTATTATTCCTACAAATTTTCCCTTCCCAGAGATGGAATGAGATTTAAATTATTTACGATTCTATTAAACGAGACGCCAGTGCAAATCTGGTGCAATATTTGTCCTCCAGAATGTTGTCTCATTTTCCCAACTAATTTATGCTCTCAATTAAATTAATGCTCTTAGGCCACGTTTCCTTGTTCGTGCCAGATTAAATTAAGAATGAAAATTTGTCTACCTTTTAACAACCGTATCTATTTTGGGTTGGAAAAATTCAAAGCTCTATGCTAGGAATTTTACTCATTCCTAAGAGTACTATACATTTTTCTATCGAAATAATTAATCAATTAACGGTGAGTTACTCGTGTTTATGCTCCTCAATTCTCATTAGTTGAGCTCCCGTATGGAAACTGGTTGAAAGACCAATGAGTACTTAATTTGGATCGTCAAACACTTGAAAACTATTAATATTCATACCTTTGTAATTTACTTTTACGTTTAGAATAATTTCTCCAAAAATGCGTGTGCAGTGGCAGTCCCACATATGCTAACCTTCCTGACGGCTGCCATTTCCACGTCTAGCCTAGCATGGCCGCGAAGCCATGCTGGAAAACTCACTATTTCGCGAAATATTTGAATCGTTTTTTGATCTATTATATTGAGTTTTAGTTGGCAAATTGTCGTACGTCAACGAAAACACTTGAAAGGCACTTGAAAAACACTGACATGCTAACCGACCACGACTTTTTCAACTGCGCAAATCGGGACCGTCTAAACAGTTTTCAATTGGAATACATAATATTGCGCAATAAACTGGAGTGGGTATTTGCGCACTCGGCCCTTCCGAGGCGATAGTCGCAACTGTCTCTCGCCCCTTGAGCTGAGAAACTGCGTGGGCCGTGGGCCAGCAGTTCTAGGAATTTTTGGGTGTATTTGTCTGTATTAATATTTATAGTCTTAATTGATTTCAAATCGGCCGCGATTTTCGGCACATGCGCAGTTGAAAAAGTTGCTTAGCGCAAGCGCAGCGATACAAGGCCGGGGCAGCCAATGAACGTTGTTGATAAAAATAAACTGCCGAATCGCGGTAGAGGTGGGGGCCCCTCCAGCCTTAAAATAATTGGTCGGGTACGTTTCAAGGACCTTAAAATAAAAGGAAGTTCACTGTATTTATTTAATTGGGTTACTAGGTGACCCAAATGGGCGTATTATATATGGCAGTACGTCTAGAATTTTCTATCTATGGAAAGTACCAGAAAGTACATGCGCAATTACAGGCGTACATTGTATTGATTAATTTACATATATAGGTACTTGTAGGCAGGGTACATAACAGTTCAAACAAAAAATAAAAACTTACTGCTGAGATATTGAGTTGCTAAATTAAGAAAAAAAAGAGTTTGATTAGAAAAAGTTAACCAATTCGAAAATCGTCTTCGGATAGCGACTAAGAATCTATTCTTCAATTTTTAAAAATAATAAAAACTTGCTCCCAAGGTTTTACTGTAAGTATTGCACTGTGACAGACAATTTTTCGATGAAAGGTCTGTAAAAAGAAGAAAGGTGTATATTCGATTTGTACTTTAGTGCTGAAAAAAGTGGTAAATACTTTTATTTGAGGGTTTTTTCTTCGAAAAAGAAGTATTTTATTATTTTACTGTATGTCTTTAAAAACTTGTTCTCATTTGGCATATATGTGATGTTTTGCTGACCAGCGTTATTATTAATATTTAGCCAAATATGATTCGTTGTAAATAGCTGCTGCTATTTTTACACAGAAAAAACTGGGGGCTCGGTTATGTTGCGGCTTGAAAAAAAGTTAGTATCCATTAGAAATGAGACTCCAATAGAACTCTTTTTGACGGTTCCTTTGTAGTTCGTTGATATCCGATAGATGGCGACATAAAAAAAGATCTGCAGTCGGTAAAAGTTTGAAACGTAACCTTAAAATCTAAAACTTAAAGTCACAAACAAGCAAATTTATCATTTTAGATTCCTTTTCAGCAAGGGAGGTTCCTTGTTGTTGCATGTCCTTTGGAACCAAAAATCGGTTCTAACAGAAACTCCAGTTTTTTCTGTTTAAAATATTTTGGTCGCACATTTATATAAAAACTCACTGCTGTTAGAATGTCCAAAAAGTTCTAAAAAGTGTTTTGTAATATGCGTAATATTGTTAATATTACAAAACTACTAACCATAAAATTGTATGTATTATGTAAACATTAAAAATGATACATTTTGTAATATATATCACATACAAATGCAAATAAAAAATATAAATATATGTTTTGTGTAAATGCTATTTCTGATTTTTCTCCTACATCATTCTTTTGACTTTCTGCCTACATTAGAATTAATCCTTGTAATCCATAGTCATCCACTTGTAATCCAATTCCAATATAAAGTAACCGATTTCTAATACAGCGGAATCTACTTGTAATTGAGGTAAGTCGGAGTAATCAGAGAATAACAGAAATTTTTAACGAAAAAAAGAAGCGAAAAGAGAAGATCTTTTTCAGAAAAAAAAAATTAATTAAAATAATTTTTAATTCATATTTCCATCTAGTCTGAAAAGACTTTAAACATTTCTGTTATTCTCTGATGATAATACAGATTCCTTGAAAAAAATTGATTTACCACCTGTCAAAATAATGCGTGTATTTTTTGAAAAGAGTTTCTTCTCTCGATATCTCTAGTAGCTTAATGGGAAAGCACCTGGCAGGAAATCAGTAGTTCTGTGGTTCGATTCCCAGCGGA
>CAKNYM010036764.1:0-16066 GCA_932195095.1 Andricus curvator | reverse complement strand
GCACCTGGCAGGAAATCAGTAGTTCTGTGGTTCGATTCCCAGCGGAGCGAAAGGAGATCTTTTTTCAGAAAAACAAATTAATTAAAATAATTTTTAATTCATATTTCCATCTAGTCTGAAAAGACTTTAAAAGTTTCTGTTATTCTCTGATGATAATACAGATTTCTTGAAAAAATTTGATTTACCACCTGGCAAAATAATGCGTGTATTTTTTGAAAAGAGTTTCTTCTCTCGATCTCTCTAGTAGCTTAATGGGATAGCACCTGGCAGGAAATCAGTAGTTCTGTGGTTCGATTCCCAGCGGAGCGAAAGGAGATCTTTTTTCAGAAAAAGAAATTAATTAAAATAAATTTTAATTCATATTTCCATCTAGTCTGAAAAGACGTTAAAATTTTTTGATATTCTCTGATGATAATACAGATTTCTTCAAAAAATTTGATTTACCACCTGGCAAAATAATGCGTGTATTTTTTGAAAAAAGTTTCTTCTCTCGATCTCTCTATTAGCTTAATGGGAAGGAAATCAGTAGTTCTGTGGTTCGATTCCCAGCGGAGCGAAAGGGGAAGATCTTATTTTCAGAAAAAAAAATAATAATCTAAGTAATTTAAGTTTTTTGTTGAAAATTTAACTATTCTTTTTTTGGTTAAAAATTGACCTTTTCAGTTAAAAATTCATATATTTTGTTGAAAATTCGTCTATTTTTGTCAAAAATTAATCTTCTTCGTTGAAAGTTTTTGAATTTGGTTGAATATTCCACTATTTGGTAAAAAATGAATCTACTTTGTAAGAAATTGAACAGTATTGTTTAAAAATCATTGTTTGGTAAAAAATTAAAAGGTTTTGATCAAAATTTGTCTCTGGGTTGAAAATTAATTTTTTCAACGGTAATTTTTAGCTATTCCATTTTTTGTTGTAAATAGATCTTTTTAAGTTGAAAATTCAACTACATTGTTGAAGGTTGAACTACTTTGTTAAAAATTCAATTTTCTGATTTAAGATTATTAATTTTATTTCAAAATAATTTTGTTGAAAATGTAACTTTTTTATTAGAAATTCATCTATTTTGTTAAAAATTCGCCTTTTCGGTAGAAAATTAATCTTCTTGCATGAAAATTTAACTATTTTCTTAGAAATTCATTTATATTGTTAAAAATTCGTCTTTTTTGGTAGTAAATTAATCTTCTTGGTAAACAATTGAAATCGTGTTTTTTTTAATATTAATCAACTATTTTGTTGAAAATTCATCTATTTTATTAAAAATTTGTCTTTTTTCGTAGGAAATTAAGGTTCTTGCATGGAAATACATCTTTTTGGTAGAAAATGAATTTTCTTGCTTGAAATTTTTTTTTTAAATTAAACTATTTTTGGTTAAAATTTGAACTATTTCTGTGAAAAATGTAACTATTTTGTTTAAAACTTGTTTTTTTTTGGTTGAATATTAATTTTTTAACTGAAAATTTATCTATTCCATTTTTGATTGTAATTTAATCTTTTCTAGATGAAAATTCAACTATATGGTTGGAAATTAATGTATTTTGTTGAAAATTTGTCTTTTTGGTAGAGAAATAAGATTCTTGCTTGAAAAATTATGATTTTGGTAGAAAATGAATCTCCTTGCTCTTTTGGATTGAAAATTGAACTATTTTCGTGAAAAATTTAACTATTCTATTTTGGATTTTAAATTAATTTTTCTTAGTTAAAAATTCTACAACGTGGTTGCAAATTTATGTATTTTGTTAAAAATTCATCTTTTTGGTAGAAAATTAATCTTCTTGCTTAAAAATTTAACTGTTTTCTTAGAAATTCATCCACTTTATTGAAAATTCATCTTTTTGGTAGTAAATTAATCTTTTTGGTAAAAAATTGAATTATTATGTTGAAGATTCGTTTTTTTTTTGTTGAATATTAATTTTTCACTTAAGGATATTCCATCTTTAATTCTAAAATTATCTTTTTTAGTTGAAAATTCAACTGATTGGTTGAAAATTCATGTATTTAAAAAAAAAAATTTGTTTGTAGAAAATTAATCTCTTTGCTTCAAAATTTAACTATTTTCTTGGAAATTCATCTATTTTGTTCAATTTTTGTCTTTTTGGTTGTAAATTAATCTTCTTGCTTGAGAATTCATCTTTTTCATTAACAATTGAACTTTTTTGTCGATTTGTTTTGTTTGAATATTAATTTTTTAATTGAAAATTTAACAATTCCATTTTCTATTAAAATTGATCTTTTTTAGTTGATAATTCACCTATTTGGTTGAAAGTTCAACTACTTGGTCGAAAATTCATGTATTTTGTTTAAAAAAATTTTTTGTAGAAAATAAATCCTTTTGTTTGAAAATTCGTCTTTTTTGGTTGTCTTCGCCCGTTTTTTATTTTTAAATTTATTTTTTTATTTATTTTGTTTTATTTTTTAAATAATTATTATTTATTTTTTATTTTATATATTCTATTCTATTTTTTTAAACGATTCATTATTGTTTATAACTATCTTCTTTTAGACTAATGCTAGAAAAGTGGCTGTTTTTCTGAAATTGATCTTTTTTGTAGAAAATTCGTCATTTTCAATTGACAATTTAATAATTTAATTTGAATATTCATATTTTCGAATTTAAAATCCAATTGATTTGTATAAAAGTATTTTTTTTTAAATTCATCTCTTTGATTAAAAAACTGAACTATTTTCTCGACAATTTGTTTTCTGTTGAAAATTTTGCTTTTAACTGCAAATTTCAACTATTCCATTTTTGGTTAAAAGTTTATCTTTCTTAGTTGAAAATTCATCTATTAGGTTGTAAATTAATGAATTTGTTGAAACTTCGTCTTTTTTGGTAGAAAATTAATCTTCTTGGTTGAAAATGCAATTATTTTGTACAAAATTCGTTATCGTGGTTTGCAAATTCAACTATTTTAGTTGAAAATTGTACTTTCCGGTGACTGTTTGATATGATACTTTGCAAATTTACTAGAATTATTAATTATTTAAACAATTTTTATAAACAAATTCAGAGTTTGTCTATTTTTCAACGAATAGGGCCAATTAAAAAAAAATTAACGAAGAACATCTTTGCGATGACTCTTTTCTATGGTGCTTTGAAAATTCCCAAGTGTTAATAATTATTTAAACAATTTTTATAACAAAATTCATAGTTAGTCTATTTTTCAACAAATAGGCTCAATTTGTTTAAAAAATTAAGTAAGAATATTTTTGCGATGACTCTTTTCTATGTTGGTTTGCAAATTCCCAAGAATTATGATTTAAACAATTTTTGTAAGGAAATTCAGAGTTTTCTATTTTTCAGCCATAAACAAATTAAGATTTGGACCAATTTTCAACGAATAGGCTCAATTTGTTTACGTAATCAATAAAAAATGTTTTTCAAATAAATCTTCCCTATGTATGATGCTTTGAAAATTTACAATAAATATTAATTATTTAGACAATGTTTATCAACATATATTTTTGATATTATAATTATTAATTTTATTAAAAACTAAGAATGTATTTTAGATGAGTTTTTTTCATGATGTTTTACAAATTTCCAACAATTATTTTCTTTCTGATTTTAATATTAACTCTTTTCTATGCTGCTTTGTAAATTTACAAGAATTAATAATAATTTAATCTATTTTCATAAACAAATTTAGAGTTTGGCTATTTTTTAACAAATAGGCTACATTTTCTTACAGAATTGACTAAGAATATCATTCCGATGACTTTTTTGTATAATGCTTTCCAAATTTCCATGAATTATTAATTATTTAAACAATTTTCATAAACATATTCAGAGTTTGGCTATTTTTCAAAGAATAGGCACAATTTGTTTAAGAAGTCAACTAAGAATATCTTTCCGATGATTCTTTTCTATGTTGCTTTGCAAATTTACAATAATTATTAACAATTTTCATACAAAATTCAGAATTTGGCTATTTTTCAACGAGCAGGCTCAATTGTTTTGCAGAATTAACCAAGAATATCTTTCCGATGACTTTCTCCATGATGCTTTGCAAATTTACAATAATTATTAATTATTTCACAAAATTAAGAGTTCGGCCATTTTTCAATGAATGGGCTCAATTTGTTTACGGGATCACCAAGAATGTATTACCAATAACTCTTTTCTACGGTACTTTGCAAATTTACAATAATTATTAATTATTCAAACAATTTTTATTAACATATTCAGAGCTTGGCTATTTTTCAAGAAGTAGGCTCAATTTTAACAGAATTAAATAAGAATATATTTCCGATGACTTTTTTCTAGTTTACTCTGCAAATTTACAAGATTTATTAATTATTTAAACAATTTTCATCAAAAAATTAAGAGTTTGGCTATTTTTCAACGAATAGGCTCAATTATTTACAGAATTAGGTAAGAATATCTTTTCGATGACTTTTTTTATATAATTTTAATAAACAAATATTGATGATGGTAAACAATTTTTCAGAAAACATAATTGGCAATATAATTGCAATAAGGTCGAAAGTAAAAACGGTTTCTTTCCCCCTAAAATCGCCCAAAATGTGCATTTGTTTATATAATTTGTTTATCAATTAAATAAAAAATTGATTGTGGCAAAAATTTTTTCAGAAAACATCATTGGCAATATAATTGCAATAAGGTCGGAAGAAAAAACAGTTTCTTTTTGCCTAAATTCGCCCACAATGTGCATTTGTTTATATAATTTGTTTATAAAATAAACAAATAATATTTTTTAATCTTGAATTTTAATGGCCACGTATCATCCTAACGATGAAAGCAAGCGATTTCAGAACAGAAATACACTTTGAAGACGAATAACCCCTAATGTCGAGTATTTGTTGATGTAATTTGTTTATAACAATTAACTTTTAAAGTTAACAATTTTTCTATCTCTCTTATACCCCTGTGCATTAAATCCAAGGAACGAGAAGTATAAGAAAATTTTTTTCTAGAAGATAAAAAATGAAATAAAAAAAATCGGTATTTTTTTCGCTATTTGCATTAACATAAAAATTAAATAAACAAAAAAATAAAAATTGTGCAGTGAAATAGGTGTCTGCTTCACGTGACTTTATGCTAAGATTACAATGATGATATATCTTATAAAACGACGGCCCCCATCCGAGCGCAACCCAGCCAAGCGTTGCTTAACTTCAGCAATCGAGAGAAAAGCCTTATACAATTTCAACTGTCCAACCGGACAATTAAAAAGATTTTGGAAGATGAATTTTTGTCAACTCTCATTTCCACCAATGTGATCCCTGTAAATTAAAATTTAGAAATCTTGAATTTTTTTAAATTTTGGACATTTTTACGTTTTTTTAAATGAATCTGTATTATCATCAGAGAATAACAGAAATTTTTAACGTCTTTTCAGGCGAAATGGAGATATGAATTAAATATTATTTTAATTAATTGTTTTCTGAAAAAGATCTTCTTTCGCTCCACTGGGAATCGAACCTCAGAACTTCCGATTGCCGGTCGGGTGAAGAAACTTTTTTCAGAAAATGCACGCATTATTCTGCTAGATGGTACAAGTTAAATTTTTCAAGGAATCTGTATTATCATCAGAGAATAACAGAAATTTTTAACGTCTTTTCAGACTGAAGTTCTGAGAAAGTTCTGAGGTTCGATTCCCAGCATAGCGAAAGGAGATCTTTTTTCAGAAAAATCATTATTCCTTAAAAAATGTAACTTGTACCATCTAGCAAAATAATGTGTGCATTTTCTGAAAAAAGTTTCTTCTCTCGATCTCTCTAGTAGCTTAATGGGAAAGCGCCCGACCGGCAATCGAAAGTTCTGAGGTTCGATTCCCAGCGGAGCGAAAGATCTTTTTTTAGAACAAAATTTATTAAAATAATTTTTTTTTAATTTGTTATTTTTTTGTTTAAAAAATCATCTTTTAGTAGAAATTTAATCATTTTTAATTAAAAATTCAACTGTTTAGTTGAAAATTAATCTTCTTTTTGTTAAGGATTTAACTATTTTTTGTAAATTTTTTTGGTTGAATTCCACTTTTTTTTATTTAAGATTATTATATTTTTTTGTTGAAATGTCGACTATTACATTTTTCAACTACTTGGTCGAAAATTGAACTACTTGGTCAAAAATATATTATTTTTTGTTGTATTTGGTTAAAAATTTAACTATTTTACTGAAAACTTTCGTTTTTTTCCTAAATTAATTTTTTAAACTTAGAATTTAACCATTTGGTTGAATGTTCGTCTTTTTTGGTTGAAATATCAACTATTATGTTTTTCGTTGGGAATACATTTTTTTGGATTGGAAATTAATTTCTTTTGGTAAAAAAGTCTGTATTAGTTGAAAAGGAACTTTTTGGTTGAAAATTCAAATGTCTTCTAAAAAAATCAGAAAAAATTATTAGATATAAAATTATATAAAAAAAAAATTATTAATTATTATTTTATTTATTTTTTATTTAATTTTTTTTATATTTTTATTATTATTATTATTATTATTTTTTATTTATTTTATTGTGATTTATTTTTTATTATTCTTATTATTAATTATTATAAAAATTATAAAAATTATTATTAGACATAAAAATTCAACTATATGGTACAAAGTGCAAATGTTGTTGGTTAAAGATTAATCTTTTTTTAAATTTGATCTTTTGGTTGAGGATTCAACTATTATGTTGAAAATTCATTTTCTTGCAATTAATTTTTTTTTACTGAAAACATAACTTTTTCATTTTTGGTTGAAAATTTATTATTTTAGTAGAATTTTTTTTTTTGTAGAAAATGATACTGTTTTGTTGAAAATTAAGTTTTTTGTTGAAAATTCAATTGTTTTACAGAAAATTCGTTTTTTGGTATAAAAGTTTAAAAATTTGGATATACTTTTTTTCTTTTTTGACTGCAAAATCTTTACTCATTGCAAATTCGTCTTTTTGGTTTGAAAATTCAACTTCTGGGTTGAAAGTTGAACTACTTGATTAATTTTTTTTTTTTTGTTGAAGATTCATCATTTTCATTGAAAATTCATCTCTATGGTTAAAGATTTTTCTTCTTGTTGAAATGGTATCGCTTTTAGTTGAAAATTCCACTTTTTGTTAGAAAATTCATTTATTTTGTTGAATATTCTTTTTTTTTTAATTTAACCATTTTGTTATAATTTCATCTTTCTGGGTTGAAAATTAACCTTTTTTTGAATATTCATCATTTTGAATTTAAAAGTCAACTATTTTCTAAAACATTTTGGTTGCATATTTGACTATTTTGTTGAAAATTAATTTTTTATTTACTGAAAATTTAACTGTATCATTTTTTGTTGAAAAATTTAACTATTCGGTTGAAAATGCAACTAATGTTGGTTGAAAATGATTTTTTTAAATTCATCTTTCTTGATTGAGAATGCATCTGTTTTTGGTTGAAGTTTAATCTTTTTTGTGTGAAAATTCGACTATTTGAGAAAAGAAAAACTACTAAATTTTTTTTTCGGGAATTTGTAAATTGCGCAATTTACTATTTTCCGGAATTTGATATTTTGGTAATTTATTACTTTCGAGGATTTGAAAATTCCACAATTTACTATATTCGGAATTTACTATTTTCAGCAATTTCAAAAGTAGCGTTTTACAATTTCGGGAATTTCAAATTTCAGGAATAAACATTTCCGGTAATTTTATTATGAGTTTTATCTTGAATTTTGAAAATTTATTATCAGAATCTGTATTATCATTAGAGAATAACAGAAAATATTTAACGTCTTTTCAGACTAGATGGAGAGAAAGAAAATTTATTTTTAATATTTTTTTTTTTTTGAAGAAAGATCTTTCGCTCCGCTGGGAATCGAACCACAGAACTACTGATTTCCGGTTCGATTCCCAGCTGAGCGAAAGGAGAAGATCTTTTTTCAGAAAAAAATTATTTAAAATAATTTTTCTTGCACAGCATCTAGTCTGAAAAGACGTTAAATATTTTCTGTTATTCTCTGATGATAATACAGATTCCTTGAAAATTTTGATTTGTACCACCTAGCAAAATAATGCGTATATTTCTGAAAAAAATGTCTTCTCTCGATCTCTCTAGCAGCTTAATGGGAAAGCACCTGACCTGAAATCAATAGTTCTGTGGTTCAATTCCCAGCGAAGCGAAAGGAGATCTTTTTTCAGAAAAAAAAATTATTTAAAATAATTTTTCTTTCATAGTTCCATCTAGTCCGAAAAGACGTTAAATATTTTCTGTTATTCTCTAATGATAATACAGATTCCTTGAATAATGGGATTAATATAATAAAATAATGCAACTCTAATTGTTTTTGGCGTCGGAAGATTTATTAATTTCAAAAATAGAAGTCTGTAAACTATTGTTGCTTAATTTGCTTATTTCCTAATTAAGTTATTTCACATTTGATAAAAATAAGTACAATTTTTTATTGAGAGATCGCCTTATCCTAACAAGTCTATAAAAGATATTCTTTGATATTAAAACTCTGAATTTACAACTGTAGAAAGAACTTTAATTATCATAGTAAATCGTAAAAAAACTATCACAGCAGCGGCATGGCTTCTGACTCAGCAAAGCTGGTCACTGCTGAAGATTGCTATTTATGGTCATTCCTATAGGAGAATCGATGGGATTATAGGAACTTTTTTTATCTCTTTGACTTTGAATTCTAGACTGTATAGTAGCTGTTCTTGATTGATCTCGCCAGGAAGATGGAAAACCAGATTCCCAGAGCCTGAAAAATTAATTACGAAAATTAGATTCGATTCGAAGTTTTTAGGGATGTTCACTAGTTATCCCAAGTTAAAAAATTAGTCAAAAAAATTAGTCACAAAAAAGGATTTCTTAGTCTATTATTAAGACGTTAATTAAGTCGTTCAAAACTTCCCCTCCTCTACTCCTCCTACATTCCCCTACTTCCCCTCCTCTCACTTTACCCTTCACCCCCTCCCGAACTTCTTTCTCCCCTACTTTTCCACTCCAAATTTCCCATCACTTCCCTTCAACTCATTTATCTCATTTCCCCTACTTCCCCTCCCCTACTCATCATCATTTCTAATCATCTCCCCTCACACTCACTTCCCCTAGTTCTTCGCCCCTCGTTTTCCTTCACTTCCCCTGATTACCCCCCGATCAGTTACCCTCATTTTCCTTGCCTAATATCCTCTACTTTACCTACTTACCCTCCCCTCGCTTCCCAGCCTCATCTCCTATCACTTTTCCAACCCTCAGTTCTCCTACTTTCCCTCATTTACCTTAATTTTCATCCCTTCATTTCCCCTATTTCACCTCCCCTCATTTCACTTCCTCTACTCCCCTAAAACGGTCTCACTTCCCCTCCTCTACTCATCATTATTTCTAATCATTTTCCCTCACTTATACCCACTTCCACTAGATCCTCATCCCTCATTTTCCCTCACTTCCCTTAATTACACTCCGATTAGTTCTCCTCACTTCCCATACTTCACCTTTCCTAATGTCTTCTACTTTACCTACTTACCCTCCCCTCGCTTCCCAGCCTCATTTCCTCTCACTTTTACAACCCTCAGTTCTCTTACTCTCCCTCATTTACCTTAATTTTCATCCCTTCATTTCCCCTACTTCCGCTCCCCTCATTTCACTGTACTTCCTCTACTTCCCTACACCGTTCTCAGTTCCCCTCCCCTACTCATCTTCATTTCTAATCATTTCCCCTCACTTATACTCACTTGGCCTAGTTCCTCACCCCTCATTTTCCCTCACTTCCCATACGTCCCCTCCCCCATTTTCGCCAACTTCCCCTACTTCACCACTAATTTCTCTTCACTTCCTCAATCTTAATTTTAATTTACTTTCCCTCCCCTCATTTCCCCTAAATTCCACCACTTACCCTCCGATCAGTTCCCCTCACTTCCCATACTTAACCTTTCTTAATGTCTCCTACTTTACCTATTTACCCTCCCCTCGCTTCCTAGCCTCATTTACTCTCATTTCTCCAAACCTCAGTTTTTCTACTCCCCCCCAATTACCTTAATTTTCACCCCTTCATTTCCCTTCTCATTTTCCCTCCCCTTATTTCACTTTATTTCCTCTATTTCCGTACACCAATCCTACTTTACCTACTTCACCTATCTACCTTCCCCTCGCTTTCCAGCCTCATTTCCTCTCACTTCTCGACCCTCAGCTCTTCTACTCCCCCTCATTTACTCTACTCTTCTTCTCCACCACTGATTTCACTTCACCTGCCCACTCCTAGTTCCCCTCTTTTCCTGGACTTCACCTTTCCTAATGTCCCCTACTTTACCTACTTACCCTCCCCTCGCTTCCCAGTCTAATTTCCTCTCATTTTTCCTCCCTCAGCTCTCCTACTCCCGCTCATTTACCTTAATTTTCATGCCTTCATTTCACCTACTTCCCCTACTTTCCTACACCGGTCCACACTTACCCTCCCCTACTCATAATTTCTAATAATTTCCCATCAATTACACTCACTTCCCATAGTTCCTCACCCCTCATTTTCTATACGTCCCCATACGTACATACCTCCCCTCTCCTATTTTCGCCCACTTCCCCTACTTCTCCACCACTAATTTCCCTTCACCTCCCCACTCCTAACTTCCACTTACTTCCTCTGCCCTTATTTCCTGTCACTTCCCTTACTTACCCTCCGACCATTTCCCCTCAGTTCCCATACTTCACCTTTCCTAATGTCCCCTACTTTACCTACTTACACTCCCCTCCCTTCTCACCTTTATTTCCTCTCATTTCTCCAACCCTAAGCTCTCCTAGTCCCCCTCATTTGCCTTAATTTTCATCCCTTCCTTTTCCCTACTCCGCCGCCTTATTTCACCTCACTTCCCAAAACCATAATTTACCCTTCTTCACCACCCCTCATTTCCCATCACTTCTCTTCCCTTAATTTATCTGACTTCCCCTATTTCACCACCCCTCATTTCCCATAATTTCCCCCACTTCCCTTATTTCCCCTTACTTTCCCACCCTCATTTATCTGATTAATTTTGGAAGAAAAACGAAAGATTATTATTTAATTTTATATTTTTGCTCTCTCATTAGGTAAAATTTGCAATTTTTGTTTAATCCTAATCTTGTAGGGTTTATTTTGTTCCTTGAAGGATTCTCTACAAACCTTTTTGGTATGTTTTTATTTTAAAATTTTATTTAAGAAATATACCATTTTTATTTAAATAAACAATATTTTTCTTAAATACATTTTTTTTTAATAAAAAATACATTACAAACTTGAAATTCTTTCCTCTATTATCCTTTTTTCACATTGTTTAAAGAATTCCTCTTTTTTCTCGTTTTTTCATTTAAATGCGGAATGAATAAACCTAATAAGAAAGTCCAACTATTTGTTAAAAATTCTACTGTTTGGTTGAACATTTAATTATTTTATTGAAAAATCAACAATTTTGTTAAAAAGCCATTTTTTTGGTCGAAAATTCAAGTTTTTTGTTGAAAATTTATCTTTTTGGACAAAAAAATCGTCCTTTTGGATTGAAAATTCACCTTTTTTTTAAGAATGTCTTTTTGGTTCAAAATGCATCTCTCTTGGTTGAAAATAAACTTTTTTTTTAAGGTGAACAACAATTTTTAAGATGAACATTCAATAATTTGTTTAAAAATTCAGCTATTTGGAAAAAAAATTTAATTATCTTGTTGAGAATTAATCTTTTTTGGTGGAAAATTCAACTGCTTTTTTTAATATTCGTCTTTTTGGATCGAGAATTCATAATTTTTGATTGAAAACTCAACAATTTGTAGAAAATTCAACTATTTGGTTGAAAATAAACTTTTTTTGATAAAAGTTCATATTGTTGGTTTGAAAATTCAACTGTTTTGTCGAAAATTCGCCTTTTTGATTACAAATTGAAAATCTGTTCAAGATCTGTTTGGGTTGAGAATTTAATCATTCTGTTGAAAATTAGTTGTTTTTGGTTAAAAATTTGTATTATTTATTTCAAATTTAATTATTTTCTTTTGCAAATTTAGCAATTTTGTTTAAAGGTCGTCTTCTTTGATCCAAAAATCATGTGTGTTGAAAATTCTACTACTTTGTTAGAAAATTCAACTATTTTGTTAATAATTGAACTATTTGCTAAAAATTCAACTATTTGGTTAAAAAATTAACTTTTTGTTTAAAATTCATATTTTTTGGTCGAAAATTAAACTACTTGCCTTGAAAATTCAACTGTTTTGTAGAAAATTTGCCTTTTTGGATTGGAAATCCAAAATCTGTTCCAAGATCTATTTTGGTTGAGAATTTAATCATTTTGTTGAAAATTAGTATTTTTTGGTTACAAATTTGTATTAGGTATTTATTTCAAATTTAATTATTTTGTTGAAAATCCATCTTTTTGGATTGAAAATTCAACTATTTTGTTGATGATTGAACTATTTGGTTGAAATTTCAACTATTTGGTTGAAAATTCAACTGTTTAGTTAAAAAATTAACTTTTTATTTAAAATTCATATTTTTTGGTCGGAAATTAAACTATTTGGTTTCAAAATTCAATTGTTTTGTAGAAAATTCGCCTTTTTGGATTTAAAATTTAAAATCTGTTCAAGATCTGTTTTGGTTGAGGATTTAATAATTTGGTTGAAAATTAATCTTTCTCGTTCAAAAATTTGTATAATTTATTTCAAATTTAATTATTTTGTAATTTTTTGTTAAAAATTCATCATTTTAGTTGAAAATCCATCTCTTTGATTGAAAACTGAACTATTTTATTGAAAATTTGTTTGTTTTTTTTTTTTGTTGAAAATTTTGTTTTTAACTGAAAATTTAACTATTCCATTTTTGGTCTAAAATTTTTCTTTTTCAGTTGAAAAAAAATTTAATTAAAATTTGGTAGAAAATTCATTTTCTTCGGCTGAAAATTCAACTATTTTGGTTAAAAATTGAACTTTTTTTTAATTCCACTATTTGATTGAAAATGAACTTTTTTTATTGAAAATTCACATTCCCGGATTGAAAATTGAAATTTTTTGTACAAAATTCCTTTTTTTTAAATGCATTTCTTTTGTTTGACGATACAAATATTTTCTTGCAAATTCGTCTTTTTTGGTTGAATTTAATTGTTTTTTATTTAAAATTAAAATCTTTTTTTTTATTGAAATATCATCTGCACTTCCTTAGATCAATTTTTTTTGTTGAACATTCATAATTTTAGTTGAAAATTCATCTTTTTTATTGAAAACTGAACTATTTTGTTGAAAATTTATTTTTGGTTCAGTTGAAAATTTTTGTTTTTAACTGAAAATTTAACTATTCCATTTTTTGTTGAAAATTGATCTTTCTTAGTTGAAAATTCAACTGTTTGGTTGAAAATTAATGTATTTCGTTAAAAATTTGTCTTTTTTGGTAGAAAATTAATCTTGGTTGAAAATAAATCTTTTTTGTTGAAAATTCAACAATTTGATAGAAAATTCAACTATTTAGTAGAAAATGAATTTTTTTTTAAATCACATTTTCGCGTCGAAAATTCAATTGTTTTGTACAAAATTTGTTGTCGTGGTTTAAAAATTCAACTATTTCGGTTGAAAATTGTACGATTTATTTGAAAAATACACTATTTGGTTAATAATTAACTTTTTTGTTAAAAATTTATATTTCCGGTTTCAAAAGACGAATTTTCTACAAAAAAGTTAATTTTCCACCAATCAGTTGAACATTTAACAAAATAGTTTAATTTTCAGTTGAATACAAAATTTTCGACCAAAAACAAATTTTAAACAAAATAGTTCAGTTGTCAATCAAAGATAATTTTCAACTAAAATTATGAATCTTCAGACAAAAAAAATGAATTTTGAACTAAGGAAGTTCAGATGATATTTCAACCAAAAAAGACGAATTTCCAAGAAAATATTTGTATCGTCAAACAAAAGAAATGAATTTTCAAAAAAAGGAATTTTGTACAAAAAAGTTCAATTTTCAACCCGAGAATATGAATTTTCAAAAAAAAGTTCATTTTCAACCAATCATTTGAATTTTTAACAAAATGGTTAAATTTTCAGTTAAAAACAAAATTTTCAACCATAAAGAAAAACAAATTTCAAACAAAATAGTTTAGTTTTCAATCAATGAGATAAATTTTCAACTAAAATGATGAATCTTCAACCAAAAAAATGAATTTTGAACTAAGGGAGTTTAAAAAAAAGAGAGTTTAATTTTAAATAAAAAATAATTCAATTCAACCAAAAAAGACGAATTTTCAAAAACTTGTTTGAAATTGTTTTATTTATTGTTTATTTAAAATTTATTTATTGTTTTATAATTCTTTTTTTATTGGAATATCATCTGCACTCCCTGAGATCAATTCTTTTCTTTGTTGAAAATTCGTAATTTTAGTTGAAAATTCATTTTTTAAATTGAAAAGTCAAATATTTTGTTGAAAATTTTTTTTTTTTTTAGTTGAAAATTTTGTTTTTAACTGAAAATGTAACTATTCCATTTTTGGTTGAAAATTGATCTTTCTTAGTTGAAAATGTATTTCGCTGAAAATTCGTCTTTTTGGTAGAAAATTAATCTTCTTGATTGAAAATACATCTTTTTTGTTGAAAATTCAAAAATTGTATAGAAAATTTAACTATTTAGTGGAAAATGAACTTTTCTGATAAAAATTTACACTTTCGCGTTGAAAATTCAAATTGTTTTTTGGTTGAATTTAATTGGTTTTTATTTAAAATTAAAATCTTTTTTTATTCAAATATCATGTGCAGTTCCTTAGATCAAAATTAATTTTATTTTTTGTTTGAAGATTCATAATTTCAGTTGAAAATTCATCTTTTTAATTGAAAAATGAAATATTTTGTTGAAAATTTATTTTTGTTTTTAGTTGAAAATTTCGTTTTTAACTGAAAATATAACTATTCCATTTTTGGTTGAAAATTGATCTTTCTTAGTTGAAAATTCAACTGTTTGATTGAAAATTAATGTATTTGGTTCAAAATTCGTCTTTTTTGTAGAAAATTAATCTTCTTGATTGAAAATACATATTTTTTGTTTAAAATTCAACAATTTGATAGAAAATTCAAATATTTAGTTGAAAATGAACTTTTTCGATAAAAATTCACATTTTGAAAAATTTTCAAATTGTTGTATACAAAATATTTTGTCGCGCTTTAAAAATTCAACTATTTTGATTAAAAATTCAACTATTTTGTTTGAAAATTACACTATTTGGTTGAAAATGAACTTTTTTGATGAAAATTCGTCTTTTTTTGTTGAACTCCCTTAATTAAACATTATTTTGTTCTTGTTGAAAATTCATCATTTTAGTTGAAAATTCATCTCTTGAATTGGAAACTGAACTATTATGTTAAAAATTCGTGCTTGTTTTTTATTGAATTTTTTTTAACGATTTGGTTGAAAATTTATGTATTACGTTGAAAATTCGTCTTTTTTGTAAGAAAATTAATTTTCTTGATTGAAAATACATCTGTTTGGTTGAAAATGTAACTTTTTTGTTGAAAATCCATCTATTTTGTTGAAAAATTGTTGATATAAAAATTTTTTTTATTGAGAAGTCAAGATATTGGTAGAAAATGAAACTATTTGTAAATTTTCATCAAAACACATTATTTTTCAACCAAGTAGTTGAATTTTCAACTAAAAAAACCTTTTTTAACCAAAAATGGAATAGATACATTTTTATTAAAAAAAAAATTTTTTTTTAAAAAAACAAATTTTCAACAAAATAGTTCAGGTTTTAATCAAAGAGATGAATGTTTAACTAAAATGATGAATCTTCAACAACAAAAAAAGATTTTTATTTCAAATCAAAAACAATTAAATTCAAGCAAACAAGATGAATTTTCAACAAAATAGTCGAATCATCAACCAAAAGAGTTAAATTTTCGAAAGAAAAAAAAAGAATTTTGTACAAAACAATTAAATTTAGCAAAGTCGTCTTTTTGGCTTGAAATTGAACTATTCTTGTTAAAGGTTTAACTATTTTGTTAAAAAATTAAAATTTTGTTTTTGTAATAACTGAAAATTTAACTATTTTGTTGAAAATTCATATTTTCGGATTGAAAATTCAATTGCTTTGTACAAGATTCTTTTTGTTAGAATTGATATTTCTTATAATTTAAAGTGTTCGAGTCAAGG
>CAKNYM010036763.1:3905-29114 GCA_932195095.1 Andricus curvator | reverse complement strand
AAATTAATTTTTGAACTTAAAAGTGAAGCATTTCATTTGAAATTCGTCAAACTTTGTTTGTCAACAAAAGTCGACTCTAACTTCCAAATCATCCAATTCTCCAAATAGTCCAAATCTGAAAAAGCTGAAAGATCTTGGAAATAGCCCACGCGCCGAGAATGAGAAATTACAAGTTAAGAATCGTGCATCCTCGGCAATCCTCGGCTTCAACGCCAAACCCGTCTTCGTGGCTGACCCGAAGCCGCCACCGAAATCAAACGAAAGAGCACGAAGGAGACAGTGAAATCATCAAAACCGACAAATTTTCGTTGCCGCGGAGCGTGGAATCAAGTGACGGAGTGGGGACACACCGACACGCGGCGTTTACGTGAGTTGCTCCCACACGGGAGTCGTGGTGGGGGCCGCCAGCTCCCACAATCTGTGAACACTGGTGTTTACTGCTGTCTGTGGATGGGGTGAAGGGGAATTCTTCGGGCACTGTTTAGCTATATGCCCGGTTTGATGACAAAGGAAGCAGGTAGTAGAGTCGGTGCTTAAGTATATCCATTCGTGCTATTGAAATTTATTTCTAATGGGAAGTAATTCGGGGAGCAGGCCCTCTCCCCCCTCCTTGATTTAGACCTGGCGTCGGAATGGAAGAATGTGAGAGCGCCCGGGTTTACTTGTGCTCTTTCGAATGAAGTGAATCTGCGAGACCAATTGGATCCCATTTTCGCTGAGAGCCTGAATCAACACTTGATTTAGAATCACTGGGTTAACGTTAGAGATAACGACACGTTTATTTCTTTCGATGAGAGGACAAATGCACAACTGATGATCCCTAATTTAGATTTTCTAAGCTGTCCACTGTACATTATAATGATAAGAAAATACATACACGGCCACCAGAGATTTTGTACCAAAATTTGATATGACTAACATCGATTCGTTTTTCAAGGCCGTCAATATAATCATCGATAGACAGACCTTCAATTACTTCTATGACGATAGAATGTTCACTTTTCGGTTGGTAGGTTGCTTGAGCGTAGGACGCAGCATTTGATGTAGAGGAACTTTAGATATTAGGAACTAGGGTATTAGACTTGGGAGTAGGGCCTCCATCATTGGAACCCATTGTCAGAGAGCATAGCATTTATGAAAACTGCTGATGGCTAGCAAAGAGTGTATAAGCACCGATCGCACACCACAAGACACTCACACCACGCACCGCTCGCACATACACAGTAAGAATGAAGGTACTATTTTTCATGATTATTATAGCATGCCGCCAAGTTCACGAAGGTCAAAAAATGGTAAAAAAACGGATTTTCCCACTTTACACCTAAATTTATGATTGAATAATTTTTTTGAATTTTTCGGTAATATAATGAGTAAAAATACATCTTTTTTGTCCTATTAATTTTTTTTTTTGTAAGATTAACCGTTTTTGAGAAAAATTTTTAAAATGGCGAAAAATATGGGAAATTTTTTTTTCCACAAATCGACATGTATTTTTAGAACATGGTTCTCGTATCTTCATATTTATTTATTATTACTGATTTATGATTTATATTTATTATGAAACGTGGGTCTGCTCCGACGTTCAATTGTTTTCTCTATACGCTCGGCAACTGTTCGATTGTGTCACACTCTCCACGTCTTCACTTATGTTCGGATCAGATAGGGTTGACCTAGACTGTGTTAACACTATGAAAAATGAATAACTGATTTAAAAACTTTTTGAGATTGAATAATTTTAGAGAATTTTGTCTGCTGCGATCCTTTTTATCCATTGTTCTGTTCCGACGATCATCTGTTTTCGGTATACGCTCGTCAACTGTTCGATTTTCTGTTCGACTCAGATCAGACAGCCTTGAGCAAAGAAAATAGTGAGAAAATCTGCGCTTTTGATCCAGTCACTTTTTGTGCTTATATTGTTATTCCTAACGTATAAATAATAATTAATCTATTTCATTGCATTGAGATTAGGTAAGTCCTCAAAATGGCTCAAGAGCCTTCGATAAAGACTCGTAAACAAAAGAACGCTACGACTATGGTAGGTTCGATGTTCGGAGAACCTCTTGAACTGAATCGCTCTATTCTTCCTACTAAAGGGGAAGTTCTAAGATAGTATTTGTACAATTGTAATTCACTCAGAGAGGAAAATGGTGGAAAATCTGTCTACCAGCCTGAAATTTTTGAAATATGCCAACTTCTCGCAAGAGACCTTTTAAATCGATGGACTGGGGCTTCAATTCTAGCTGTTGAATTTAATGCTGTAGTAAAGCAAATAAAACTTCAGTATACAAAGTATAGATCTCTAATGAAGTCGTGCAAAAGCCGAAAAAAAGAAAATGTCAAGGCCCAAATACAGGAGTTTACAAACGCTGCTCCAAAACTGTTTGACATTTCGGCTTGTAAATGATTAGATTTCTCAATGTGCACTTGTTCTTCGCAATCTGAAATTCCTGTCATACAGCGAGGTTTCAGTAAAAACCAGAGAACTTATAGCAAACAATATATTGGCCCAGTAGATGTTCCATATTGCGCAAAAGTGCGAAAGAGAGGTCATAGATCATCTCTCCCAGAAGAAAGAGCACTGAAAGCAAAAAAAAAAAAAGGAGGAAGATGATACCAGAGAAGCTGAAAGCTAAATTGGCTTTATATCGTGAAAGTGAGGGTTTGCATAAGGAACATGATGTTGATATTGAAAATAAATTCCAACCTATGAATGCAATGCCTGAAGCAGAAACACCAAAATGTAGTTAGCAGAGGCATTCTTTGAAACGCACAGCTATTGTAGCTGCTCGCTATGAAACTCGCCATCGTGCTGCAGTAGCTTCAATCACTGCTGTTTTAGAAGATCATGGGTTCATGACTCCTGAAGACACTTCTAAAGTTGTAGATAAAAATAAATTCAGAAGAGAAATGAAGAAAGTAACGGAGAATTTGCAGAAAGAGCATCAGGTTTTGAATCTTCGTGGATTGTATTTCGATGGTCGAAAAGATCTTACTTTGGTTCAAAATAAAGTGAACGATGAATATTATCGAAGTACGGTCCGTGAAGAGCAGATTTCGATTTTATAACAGCCAGAAAACGCAGATCTTGGGCATAATACTCCTGAATCAGGCTGTGCTAAAGATATTTGCGAAAATATGATGAATACTTTGGAAAACGCAGTTGTGAGTACTGAAAACCTGAGAGCTGTAGGATCAGATGGTACTGCTATAAATACAAGAAATATTCTGGTCCTATCGTTCAAGCTATTCAAAACTGTGAGCATCGACCTATCGTTAAATTTGCTGTGATTGATGCCCTTTCCCTTAACTCTATGTAGAAGTTTTGAGAACGGACCAAAAGTACATGTTCGAAATGCTCTGCGCAAATGTCTCGGAAAAGTGTCCTAACGACCTAGTTGCTTGAAATCCTGGTAAATTAAATCTTGCTAGATGGATCACAAATGCCAACACAAACATGCGAGAATATGTGTCAAATACTAATCCCTTCGAAAATCTTGTAATTATCGTCACTTTCATAGTTAACGTATATATCCAAGTCTGGTTTGCAATCAAGGTTCACCATTCTATCAAGAATGCAGCCAAGCATGTGCGGAAGATGATTTCTCTTTCAAGATATCTTCAGGAGGATGTCAGAGTTATCATTGACAGAGTTATTCAGACCAATGCATTTCACGCTCATCCTGAGAGTATTCTACTATCAATGATAACTGACGCGGACGCCAACATTCGAGAATTGTGTTTTCAAAGAATGGTAGAGGCACGAGAAAAATGTTTGCCAATTTAAAATGGGTACTGCATCTTCAAACTACTAACTACCTAATGATTACTTTAATTCAATTTGGGATTACTATCTCTAACGACAAGATGAAACTACTGGCTGAAAAACATCAAAAATATTATAATCAATGTCTCAGATGTGCTTCACGGAATCCTGGTTACATTCGTCAGTTATTACGTCTTCGGTTACTCAGTGAGTCATTTTGATCTTCACCCCAACTGAAACGTATAATTTGACGAAGTAGGATATATTGTTTCAAAACGCGCTTCTACAATCCGATAATTTATAATATTTAGAACAATAATTTAATAAGTAGAGGAATAGTTGCTACTCGAATTTCTCCAAAGAAATTTTCAACGTGGACGATGATGATTTTAAGAAGGGAGGACTGTTAATATATATTCCTTTACATGCTGGCTCACCGCTCTCCCGGTTTCTCTGCAAAATTATGAATCTTGCCGTCGTTTCGTGATTAATAACATATTTTCTTAGGAATTTTCTCATTTATTTTTTTAAATGAGGTGAGGGTTGGCATCCGCAAATGTCGAAAAACAAATTTTAAAATGCATCACACACATATATATTTTTCTTTACTTGAATAATATACATTGACTTTTAAATGCAACTGGCAATTATTTTGACTTGACTTAATTGCGCCTTCTTGGTTTGCTTGACGAACTTGCACCTTGAAGTCTTATTGATGGATGTAGAAGTCCTTTTTCGAAACTTTCACTTGTATATGGCCTCGGCCTACTTGGAACATGATCATATTGGCCATGAAAAATAGTAGTTTCATCAGGCTTCATTGGGTGATAATACGGAATAAGTGACCTAAGTCGACCATACACTGGATAGTTATTTCCGCCATATTCAATAACCCGTGTATAATATTCATCATATACTGGTACAAGTTTATTTCCTATATTTAATCCAATGCACCAACCGTTATCTATTACTTTGTCTTGAAGATATGATAGAGTCAGTTTAAAAATTGGAGTATTCGCACCCTGTCTAAAATGACGAAAACCTCTAGTGCCAGTTGGTTCAAGACGACTAAACTCCTTGAACATTAAAGTATAATCAACTTTTGAGGGTGGATTTTTCCCTGTATCAGGCCGTCCAGATGATTCTGTAAGAATATAAATGAATTTATTGACACAGATGAACTTTCTACTGAAAACATTGTAAAAAAATTAGTCACATTTTTCCTCATATCTAAAAAAAATCGTCAAAATGTACAGAAGTTGGCTTGAAAAAAAATCAATTCACATGTTCCCAGGTATCTTGGAACCAAAATTCTTTTCTTGAAACCTTGCAAAATTCTCAAAAAGATATTGAATTTCTCTCATAATGCTTTAAAATCTAAGCTGTGTTTGAAATTTTATTCTCTTCAAACCTTTCAAAATTTCAACAAAAAAAAACTTATTTTTTCGAAATCAGAGAATCCAGAGAATTTGAAGAATTTTAGGAATCCAGGACATTTAGAGATGAGTTTTCAATCAAATAGTTAAGTTGTCAACTTGAAAAAATAAATTTTTATTAAAAATGAAAGAATTACATTTCTAGCTAAAATTAATTCTCAATAAAAAACTTAACTGTTTTTGTTTGCAACAAAAAGTATTTCAGCATCCAATCAAAAACAGTCGAATAACCAAAATATACGACTAAATCATAATAACATATTTAAATGCTTAACAAATTTTCAACAAATGAGTTGAGTGTTGAACCAATAAATGTTTTTCAATCAATAAAGGAAATAAATCTCATATAAAATGTTCAGTTTTCTCGTCAAAAAGACAAAATGAGTTTTCAACAAAATATGTGAATTTTCATCTGAAAAAGATCAACTTTCTATCAAAATTGGAATACCTATATTTTCAGTCAAAATGAAATTTATTTTTAACAGAACAAAAAACAATTTTCAACAAAGTAGTTGAATTTTTGACCAATCTGATACATTTTCAAACAATTAGATTAAATTTCTATCAAATTTGTAAAATTCTCTACAGAAAGTTTAACAGTTAAATTTTTGTTTAAAATAAAAAACACAGTAGTAGTTACATTTTTTGCCAAAAATGAAAAAGCTAAATTTTCAACAACAACAAAATTAATCTACCAAAATAATTTTAAGAAAATAGTCCAATTTTGAACTGAAATAATGAATTTTCAATCAAAAAAATTAATTTTTCACAAAAGTTTGATTTTCAAAACTATGACTTGAATGTAAATGATGCAATGAAAATATATTGAAATGGTTATTACTCTTGAACTTCAAAAATTAAATTTTGATATAAAGATTTAATAATTTTATACATTTATATGACATAAATGTCCAAAAATGCAGTAAGTGGAATCCTATGAAAAATTCGGAGCAAATTTTTAAATTTTAAATAAATTTTATGTGAATATTCCAAAAGATTTGAAAATATTTCACTTAATTACTTCAAAAAATGTCTCAAAGGTTTTGAAACAAATTTTTAATTGTTGAAATTTTTTCAAAATTTTTGAAATATTTTCTATGTTGTTTCCTACGATGTTATTTCCTGTCAGGAATCTTCAGGAAATATTTGTAACAAGCTTGAAATACTTTACCTAAAGACATTAAAAAGCTTCTGCACTTTTTGTCCAAGAATCTTACAAAATCTACATTTGGTTTCCAATTTTTGAAAATATTTTAAAATTTTGAATGTTTGAACAATTTTTTCGCAAATCCTCTGTATATTCTTTAAAGCGATTATGATTTTTCCCTAAAATTTACGAAACATTTGTCAAAACTGAAAAAAATGCCTTGAAATCTTCCAGATTCATTTCGATAATTTTACAAATCTCTTGGAATTTTCTTCAAAAATTAATTTTTTCAAATAAAAAATCATTTCGAGTTATCCTAGAAATCTTAGACAAATTTTGTATGCTCTTGAAATATTTCGAATATCTGAAAAAGCTTCTACATTTTTTGTCCGAAATCTTCCAAAATCCATTAACCGAACTAATTGGGTAAATTGTAATGAATCAATTGTCTTCGTGTCATCTTAAATCAAAACCGGATTCAGTTCAACAACAGAAAATTTGACACAATAGTTGAATCGTCGACCGAAAACAAAAAGAGCCATTTTCAAAAAAAGAATTAAATTTTTTCCAAAGAAAAACTTTTTAGTTAAGAGAGAAAACAAATTTTAACTAAATTGTGGAATTTAGTTAAGCTGAATTTCATACTAAGAATGTAACTTTTTAGCAAAAATAAATTGTCAACTGAATAATAAAATTATCAATTTTGGAAAAAAGAGTTTTTTTTGTACCACAAAAGACGATTATTCCACAAAATACATACATTTTCATGAAAATAGTTAAATGAACTACTAAAATAGATTAATTTTCAACCATACAGTTAAATTCTCATCCAAAAACCTTGAAAACTTCCTGAATCGATAGAGATGGAAATCTCATCCAACATGTTGAATTTTAAAACCCAAAAGACGAATTTTCATAAAGAAAAAGTTGACTCTTCAACCAAAGAGGATGATTTATTAACAAAATTGTTTTATTTTAAACAAAAAATCTAATTCTTCAATAAAAATATTGTGGTTCAACTGTTCATTTTTAAAAGTTAAAAAATATTACGTTAGAAAACCGTCAATTTTGCTTATATAAAATTAAGTTCTTTCCCACGGTGAACTAAACCACATTTTGAATGACCCCTAAAGTGCTGCAATTGATAATGTAATTGAAAAAAATATATACATATATAATTATATTATTATATTTACCCATAGAATCAGCAACCATCACAAAGGTGAAGAAAAAAATGCTCGGAAGGGCCCTCATACCATTCAAATGGACTGAACAGATTTTTTAATATTACTTTCGTGAAGACAGTATTACAGTATTAATTCTTGAAGATATTTGAGCGTACGTCTAATCACTTTCTTATTGTCTTAATGGAAAATTACTTCATAAGAGAGCCTTGTACACTTTGGAGTTATTAATATAACGATAAATTAACCTTGCGCATGTGTGTTTTAGATAAGAGACTAAAATGGTTTTTATCATTAATTTGTCGCATAGATTCTTCACAGTGATAGATTTAATGCTTTCACGATGACTGATTATGATATATTCAAAAATTAAAGCTTTTTCGGGTTTAAATCGTGTGTGAAACTATGAATGTTGCCGACGCGACGTTTCGTGAACATTGCAGTTCACTTCTTCAGGGCTGACCTGAAATTAAAGTTTAAGGTTATGTTGTCCTTATATATGTATTCTCTACGATGCCTGTGATTGGCCAGAGTGCCCCATGGTGGGGACTGGTCGAACTTAATTGGTCAATCAAGTATTTTTTTTTTAAACCCGGGAGGACGGAAAGCCAAATCGGATTGGTATTATATCAATTGTCCCTATTGATGTTATTAGGGTGTTTTGAGATTTAGATTACTTCTCTATGTTTTCTTGGAAAAATATTGTACGGTTTTGCGATGACGGTTGTTTCGTCAAATAAAATGTAATGTCCTGTTTCGATATGATATTCAGCTAGTGCTGATTGCGTGAAATGTTGTAGCCTGACTTTACTCTCATGTTCCTTTAAACGTTGGCTCACCGCTCTCCCGGTTTCTCTGCAAAATTATGCATCTTGGCGACGTTTCGTGAACATTGCAGTTCACTTCTCCAGTCTTTTTTAAAAAACCCGGGAGGACGGAAAGCCAAATCGGATTGGTATTATATCCATTGTCCCTATTGATGTTATTAGGGTGTTTTAAGATTTTGATTGCTTCTCTATGTTTTCTTGGAAAAATATTGTACGTTTTTGCGATGACGGTTGTTTCGTCAAATAAAATGTCATGCCCTGTTTCGATATGATATTCAGCTAGTGCTGATTGCGTGAAATGTTTTAGCCTGACTTTACTCTCATGTTCCTTCACACGTAGACTTACCGCCCTCCCGGTTTCTCCAATATAGACTTTGCCACAAGAACAGGGGATTTCGTGTACTCCCGGATCACTGAAAGGTGCCTTTTTATCTTCAGGGTTGTTTAGAAGTTGTTCTATTTTCGCAGGTGGTTTAAATATGGTTTGGATGTTTTGTTTGTTGAGAATTCTTTCCATTTGTTCTGTGATACCTTGAATGTAGGGTAGGATGGTGGTCGTTCTTCTCCCCCTTCCTTTAGCAGGTTGTGTTGGCTTGTTTTTTGAGTGAATTTTTTTATTGCTTTATTAATTTGTTAATTTGTGCCATCATTTTGTATTACGATTTGTTTAACATTTTGTAGTTCCTTTTGTAAGTTATCTTTATCTTTTAAAAAAGACTTGATTGGCCAATCAGGTTCGACCAGTCCCCACCATGGGGCGCTCTGGCCAATCACAGGCATCTTAGAGAATACATATATAAGGAAAACATAACATGAAACTTCAGTTTCAGGTCAGCCCTGAAGAAGTGAACTGCAATATTCACGAAACGTCGGCAACATTCATAGTTTCCCACACGATTGAAACCCGAAAAAGCTTTAATTTTTAAATTTAAAATTTATTTTAATGAATCATCGTGAAAGCATCAAATCTATCATCAAAGAACCCTAAGGGGAGAGTTTTCTCACTAAAACTAACAATTTAAGTAAGCTCAGGTCTAACCCAAGCAATTCTTACAGTTGGAAAACCATTTGGGAACATCTAAATCCAAATCAATTCTACATAAAACATGTTTGCTTCTCTTGAAAGAAAGAATACAACATACCAAATTTGCCTTGCACATTACCTCCAAAAACTATTAAAACTTCACCTTTTCCTATCAAGCACTCTCAGATTTGACATTTGGTTTACATAGGACCGCATATCATTCGACCAATCCCAACGGATTGAAGATTTTTACACTCCAAAACAAAAAATAAAATTTGACAAATTACTTCCAGTAAGGCACGCACCATTAACTAACACAGTAAAGAACCTCTCTAACCATCCTCTCAACAATGAAATGATTTCAGCCTTATCTAAAGAACACAATTTTGCAGTAGCTCCATCCGAAATCCCGAAAGAAAAAATCATCAGTAATTCTAAGTCCACAATATATACCCTTCTACCCGAAAAAGCGAATAACATACCGGCGCGGCGTAGGACGGCCAACATCTTACGCCAAGCCCAACTTCCCTCCTCAAACTTAACAAGACAAGAAAAAACAGCTATTTAAGAACTCAATCATTGATCTTCTTACTGACAATACATACGAAAAACTTAAAAAAGACCCCACAAAAACAATATATTCAGCAAAACAAAAACCCTTCTAAAAGACTCAAAACTTGACAGCGAAACAATATCTAAATTAAAACCGACTAATCCTATGTTACCAAAACTTTAAGGACTCCCAAAAATCCAGAAAAACAACATCCCACTCAGACCGATCGCCAACGCAATAAACTCAACAACTTACAAACTAGCACACTTTCTCTCGAAAAAACTGAATCCTTTCACAGGAAACTCTATCATACATCCAAAACTATTTAACCTTGTCAGAAAGATACAACGGATTCACATTCAACCCCAAGACATCCTAGTGAGTTTCTACGTAGTATTTCTATTTACGAAAGTACCAATTTCTGATAAAATAGAGATTATTAAATCATTTGCAAACTTCCCCTCCAATCTCACACCTTTGATAGAACACTGTCTCCCTAATACCTACTTCTCTTTCAATAACCAATTCTACGAACAAACCTCAGGAGCAGCAATGAGATCTCATATCTCACCTGTGATGATCTCACCTGTATTTGATTCCATCAATCAAATACACCCTAATATCCAGTTCACCATGGAAATTGAACAAAACGGAAAATTACCTTTTTTGGACGTACTAGTTTACAAAAGATCTGTTAATACATTAGGACATGAAGTTTACAGAAAACCCACCCATACAAACAGATACCTACATGCCTCCTCCCACCAACACCCATCTCAAAAGCAATCAGTCATCAACTCCCTTGTATACAGAGCTGTCTTCATAACAGATAAAGATAACTTACAAAATTTTAAAGAAATCCAAATACAGAACGATTACACAAATGAACAAACTAATAAAGCAATAAGAAAATACACTCAAAAAAACAAGTCAACACAGCATACTAAAAAAAGAGAGAGGAAAACGATCACCATCCTACCCTACATTCAAGGTATCACAGAACGAATAGGAAGAATTCTCAACAAACACAACATCCAAACCATATTTAAACCACCTGTGAAAATAGGACAACTTCTAAACAACCCTAAAGATAAAAAGGCACCTTTCAGTGATCCCGGAGTACATAAAATCCCCTTTTTTTATGGCAAAGTCTATATTGGGGAAACCGGGAGGGCGTAAGTCCACGTGTAAAGGAATAGAGAGTAAAGTCCGGCTAAAACATTTCACGCAATCAGCACTAGCTGAGCATCATATGGAAACAGAACATAGCATCTTTTTTGACAAAACAACCATCATCGCAAAAACGTACAATATTTTTGGAAGAAAATATAGAGAACCAATCGAAATCTTGAAACACCCTAATAACATCAATAGGGACAATGGATATAATACTAATCCGAATTGGCTTTCCGTCCTCCCGGGGTTTTTAAAAGAGACTTGATTGGCAAATCAGGTTCGACCAGTCCCCACCATGGGGCGCTCTGGCCAATCACAGGCATCGTAAAGAATACATTCTATATAAGAACAACATAACCCGAAACTTCAGGTTCAGGTCAGCCCTGAAGAAGTAAACTGAAATATTCACGAAACGTCGGCAACATTCATAGTCTCACACACGATTGAAACCGGAAAAAGCTTTAATTTTTAAATTTTTTCATTTTTTCATATAATTAATATTGTAGTTAAGTTAGCTATCTTAATATAACTTTAAAAAAATCGTCTTGTAATTCAAAGCTAACAGAATTTATTTCAAGTTGAAAATTCTGCAAATGTTATTGTTAATAAATATTGCAGATACATTCTAAATGAGAAACGAGGGATTTAGGAGATGAAGAATGTACTACCCATGGAATCAGTTCATTAAGCCCGCCAAACTATTTCGTTCGATACAAGATGAATGTTTTTTCTTTCTCAACCAAAACAGATTAATGTTCAATCAAACAGTTCAATTTTCCACTAAAGAAGATTAATTTTTAACCGAACCTGAAATAGTTAAATTTGCAGGTATCAAAATTAATTTTGAATTGAAAATGCGCAAAAAAAATGAATTTTTGACAAAGTAGTTCAATTTTCAACCAAGTAGGTGAATTTTTAACTAAAAAAATAAATTCGCAACAAAACCTGTAAAATTTAATACTTGAAACTATAATAATTTTATTTAATTATTAATTGATTATATATATGATTATATTATCATGTTTACCGATAGAATCAACAACCATCATGAAGGCAAAGAAAAAAATGCCAACGATGGCGCTCATGTTCTTCAAATAGACTAACTGATTTTTGGATATTGTGTATTCTCATGAAGATTGGTTTATAAATGAGCCACTCAGGCTTTGTGGTTATCAACATAAGGAAAAATTAACCTTGTTTACGTTTAATTTATCTAAGAGAATAAAGTGGTTTTTTATCACGCAGTAGTTACGTACACTTT
The DNA here is from genome assembly GCA_932195095.1 of Andricus curvator. NCBI lineage: Eukaryota > Metazoa > Arthropoda > Insecta > Hymenoptera > Cynipidae > Andricus > Andricus curvator. Next base: position 16,743 of record CAKNYM010036763.1, on the reverse strand, counting down.
TTACCGTATCAATTTCCTTTTCTTTTATCGTTTACTAACATTTTTTACATTCTCATCATTTATGATTGAGAAAGTATTAGGCTTCTCCGAAATTGCACAACTCAGTTTTTGAACGTATCTCCACGTTTCGAGATCCCCTGTAGCCGAAAATCAAGTTTTGGTCTTGTAGATTCATGTCAGTAATTTGTTTTTTCAAGTCATCCAGAGACACCTCGTTGGCAAAGGAAGGCTTCATCATTGACGGAATCGTCCACCATGTGCTGTTTCTTCTTTTCATCTTTCGTGGTAAAGTTCCCATGTTCCCTTAAAATTGGCGATAGGTCAGCCAGATTGAGGTGGAGGAGCGGCTCATGGATGACCTCCGCTGTTCCGGTTTCGCTGGCTGTTCCGAAAAATGTTTGATGATGTGCCCTGAGATAGCAACCGGGTGCGAACTTTATTAGCCCAATTCCTTTCAAGCTGACTAGAGACTTGATTTGATCGGGGCACCGCAGCTCGGTGGACAAGGGCTCAGCTAGGGAGTAGAGCCAGCCACTCAAAGAGTCCATAGGGACCCATTCTGATTCCTTATTGTGGGACACTCGGATGTCGCATCTTCGGAGAGCTTTCGTTGAAGGGTCCAATAGCAGCTCGCTTTCACATGTTTGATGGGTAGCAATTTCGTTAACGGGTGAGTTGTCGTTACAGAACCTGTAGTAGGGTGTTTTCTTGCAGTACTCTATGCGTTCATTGTCCAGCAAGATGTAAGTCCGTTGGGATTCTCCAACGGCAATGTAGGTAAACTTTGGTAAGGCATATGCACTTCCAGAACCATGTCCTAATACCGACTGGAATACAGGTATTGGATGTAATTGATATGCTAGGTAGTAAAATGGTTCCAATAGTGGAATGTCCACTAGTATGCTCAGGATTTCCTTCTTATACATGGTTGTGATGGTAACTATGTTAGCTAGTTCCTCGAGGTCCATCTGAGGTCCTGGGGTAGGTAATTCAAGCCTGGGATCATGATCCTGGATATCTCGGTAGACTGGCTCCAGTTGTTCGGACGTCAGGAGTGAGAGATGCATCTTTCCGTGGCGGGGCGTGTGAATGACTTCCAGGATGCGATAGCCGGTACGGAAGTAGTCGTCAAGGCTAGAGTCTCCCGTCCCAAGCACGCGACTCAGTGTTGGAGCATATTTGAGCTTTGCAACTGTCCGCGTAAGATTTTCTAACCTAAGATTGTCCTGGGTCAGCTGTCTATCATGTAGTATTAGTCTCTCCTTATTGGTTTTTGATAGCTCGTGAATTTCTTCTAACTGAGCCCTCACTATGTGAGTCTGTTTACCCACCAGGTGAGACAAATTGGTTGGCCTGGTTCAGTTCGGCGATCACCGCTTCGAGAGTTCTCCGTCACTGTAGGTCATTAGGCCCGCTATGGGTCCATAAGGCCTCCTAGGATTCCCAGTAGTGGTTGTGCTCGTCGGCTTCTCATTCCCATCGGTAGGCTAAAATGACACAGATCGGATAAATGTTGGAATCGCTGTCGGTAAGAATTTAGGGGTCCTTGGATCTTCTGAAAGTCCAAGAACAAAGTGCCCCACCACGTTCCAGCGACTCGTTTCATTTGTCCCAGATGCTCGTAGTAAACTCCTGTACTGGCTCTTAAGGGAGTGCTCCTATAAGTAGTGGGCTTGGAGCCTTCCAAGTTGGTATAGGAAACCAGGAGGATTATTGACCATAGGTTCATCATCTTTTACCTAAAAGAAACACCAGAGAGATTGCAAGATTTTGCAAGAGATTGCAAGATGCGGCCAAACGCCTTAATGATTTTTTCCTTTGATAGTTGGTCATAGGAGAGAATAAGAAAACTTTTTAGAAAGGGCATATTCTGTCTTTAGATTCTTCCTTAGGGTTCGTTCGAGTTTAGCAGCGGACGATCCTAATTTTATCTTTGTGTTTTGCGAATCAGTCGCCGGTTTCGGTTTCCAGGATCAAGTTGTTATTTTCGGTGAATCCGACTATCATGTAAAGGCCTATGGCCCTACTATCGAATTTGCCGTCCCTCACTTCCTCAATAACGTAGGCTTGATCCCCTCTTCTTTCGTTCAAGGGCCGGGCCTTGCGGTCATATTGTTTCTTAGAAGTCGTAGAAGCCGTAGGTCTCGAGTTCTTCGCCTTGGGGGAAGGAGCTCGACGTCCTTGCCACTCGACCCAAAACCAATTCGTATGGAGTGAAATTAGTCGCTTCGTGTACTGACGTATTATAAGCGAACATGGTGAAATGGAGCAATCGGTCCCAATCATCATATTCGTCAGCGTATTGCTTAATATAATCTGTTAGGACTATGTGACTTCTTTCAAGGGCCTGTTGGTTTGAGGTCGGTATCCGGAGGTGGTAAGTGGTTTTACCTTGCTCACCAAGCTCCCTCCCCTATCGGTCAGGATGCTTCGAGGGGCACCATACTGGAAAAACAGGGTAGTGGCCACTGCATGAGCTATAGTAGTAGGCTTGAGGTCAGGTATGGGGACAGCTATGCAGTATTTGTTGAAGTTGTCCTGCATTGTCAGGATGTGGTGGTTCCCGTTCGGCGTAGTGGGAAATTTTTCCACTGTGTCGAGGGACACTTTTTCGAAGGGTTCGACTGGGGTGTCGGTTATGAGCATGGGTTCTCGAATCCTAACTCAAACTAGTTTTTGCTCTAAGCAGCTTCGACAACTGCAGATGAAACTACTGATTTCGTCTCGTAAACCAGGCCAGGAGTATCTCCCGCAGATGCGGCGGCATGTTTTGGCTAAGCCCTTGTGACCAACGATTAGACTACCGTGATATTCTGCTATAATCTTCTGCATTAATTCGGGAGGAGGTACCTCTACCTTCCCGTGACAGACAGTAATAGCGATACCGCTAACCTGAAAAATGGCTGTCAGTAAATCCGCCATTTTGTTTTGGGGTAACGACCCTAGAGCGTCTCCGTAGTTGGCCTTTGGACAAGATGTTTGGTTGTCCCGTTCTAAAGCGGTGCGAAGGTGGCTTAGCCCTATGGCGGTTCCAGCCCTATGGCCCTTCCAGTCGAAATTGTCTACGTGTCGCCTTTTTACTGTAACAGAGTAGGTGTTTTGTCGACCGTGGGGAGTAACCACGACCTGTCCCTCCTTGGGCCTGCGTTCTCATAGGTCTTGAGTATCAAGACGCTCGGTAGCGATGAGGAGTTTCGCAATAGGATTCGTTGGTTCACAATCCTCTGGAACAAAGTGAGCGTAGTTATCCTGCCTGTACGTCAGAGGTTCAGTCCATTGGTGTAGAATGTTGGGTTCGCTCTTGCTTAAGTCAGCCGATTTTGACCTTACTTCAATGGGCTTTTGGAGGGGTGTCTCAGTATTTGGGGAATCGTCGATGTACGGTAGATCTACATCAATTAGGAAAGAGGAGAATAGGTAGGGGTTTATCTGTGAGGGTTCGAGTGCTCTTCCTGCCTGAAATTTTCGTGGGTTCAACCCCGGTCTTCTGTTGGACGAAGTTCCTTCTTCCTTAAGGGTTGGGTCCATATGGGCATTGGTGAAAGGTGTAGATCGGGCGCTTGGCGCCATGACAGGTGCTGGTGTAGAGGATAGGGTTCCCATTTCTCGGTTTCGTCCAACGATGAGAGACCCTGGGATGGGTTTCCCTTCTTCGGGAGGATCCTTATATCGAACGGTGCTTCTTCTCACCACACCGGAATTTTTTGTGGGGGAAGAGGTAGCTGTTCGATTTGTCTAGCGTGGCTAAGGGTTTCTTTAGCGGAGGTTTCCGTGGCTACAGGTGGAGTGGGCTGCGTTAAGTCGGGTTCTGACTTCTCACTAGCTCTTTGGGAAACCTATTTCTCATAGTTTTCCAAAAAGCTTTTCACCCTTTCCGCGAAAATGTCGTCATTGTATTCCCGCAGGGGTCATGCAGCTCTAATTCCTTGAGTAATTCTTCATCCTGTTCTCCTTCGGAGACATATGTGCATTGCAGTTGGTTGTTTGCTTCCATTCCTTCATGGTCCCAACTCAGACAGGTTTGAGCGTCAAACCGCGCAAAGGATTTCTGAAGGTCTTCCTTGAAGCTTGCCTTGGAGGATGACAGCAGGCGGCCCGGTGTATCGTCAATGTCCTCATCGTTCTCACCCTCGATGCTTTCTCTAGCCAATTTATCAGCCATTCCGTTACCGAGGATTCCTTGATGTCCAGGAATGTGTTCCCAAATCACTTCTAAGGGTTACAGAGCGATTTTCATTTTCTCGAATTCGGAGCGGTTCTCAACTGGATTATTTTCATAAGTCTTCCAGTCATTTGCTTCCCATTCAGGGATCCATTCAGTTGCGCTGCTGACTAGAAACTTCGAGTCGGTTTTCATTTGGAGTTTCTTGATACCGGCTTCGCGGGCCTTTTGGGCTGCTACGGTTGCTGCTTCGATCTCGGCTGCATTATTGGTTTGGCGACCTTGACTGCGCTGTGAAACGTCCAAGGGGTTGTTTGGGCCGAACCAAACTCCTATCCCAGCCTTCGGTTCTTCGCCTCCATGATAGCTGCATGCACCGTCTACGTACACATCGACAAATGTGTCTTGTAAGGGAGGGAACCATGGACTCGGGTTCTTAATTCCAGGGGGAGCGCTCTTGGGGGCCGAGTCATCCCTTTTAATAAAGACTGAAGGTTCCAAGTCGGGTAACACGCTGTGAGATTTTCGAAATACAGGCGCGGCCGAAAAATCAGAATCTTTGTCATTCGAAGATGGCTCGTTCGAGGATTCACTTCTAGTGACTGGCGATTACTTGCTTCTCTTCTTCTCGACAGTCGCTTACCTTTGGAACTTTCTTCTAATTCGAGTGGTGGGTCTCCTTCTGGAGGTACATTGGGTACGTTAGATTCGCTTTCCGGAGCCGGTATTTTCTTTGGCCTCCCTCACTCTCTAGGGACTGGGGCGGGTATGACGATTGACGACGAAGGAGCTTTTTCTCCTATTTTTACAGGCTTGAAGGCTACCGTCCTACGTACCGTTGGTTTCGTTTTTCCTGGTGTCGTAGAGTGCTCCTCCTGGGATGAGGCGCGAGTGGCGTTGTTGGATGTCCCTGGAACATTTTTATTTTTTTCGGGGCCGCTTCGTGAGGCTCCCGCTCGTGTCAGGACCAGTACCCTCTAAAGGTTCGTATGTGAATGAGCCCTCTCCTTATAGTTCATCCAGTGGAGTGGCTCGTGGTCACAGGAAAGTATAATTTCTCGACCGCACAAGTAGGGCCGGAAGTGTTCCAGAGCCAGGACGATGGCCAAGCATTCCTGTTCCTGATCGGGGTACCTTTTTTGGCAGCTATTCATTATTCATATCCTTAGGAAAGTAGGCTACGGGCATGTCTAGTCCTTCTTCGTCTTAAGTCAATATAGCTCCGACAGCATGGTTCAAGGCGTCGGTAGTTAGCTTGAAGGTTTTCCTAAAATCAGGGTACTGCAGAATACGCTCGCTACAAAGAGTCACAGAGTTCATGAAAGCTCTCATCTTGTTCTGTACCCCATTCCCATTTTACATCCTTCTTAAGGAGGTCGGTTAGGGGCTTGACGATTTTCGTATAGTCCCCCGAGTAAAAATCAGAAGTATGGGAGTGATCAATCATTGACTTTCCAAAGTATATAAAATGTATGGTCAATGACACGATCCCATACTTCAAGTATATTGAAATAGTATAGATAAAGTATATATAAAGTAAAGCTGAAGTATGGTTAATGTATAGCTAAAGTATAGATAAAGTATAGCTGAAGTATGGGATATACTTCTTCTATACTTAAGTATAGCTGAAGTATGGGATATACTTCATTTATACTTAAGTATAGCTGAAGTATGGGATATACTTCATATATACTTAAGTATAGCTGAAGTATGGGATATACTTCATATATACTTAAGTATAGCTGAAGTACAGATTATACTTCATTTATACTTAAGTATGGCAAAAGTATCGGACATAGCATTGCACTCATTTGTTCTTCAAGATACCCTAGCAACGTGATAAAACATAATGAATCATAAATGACAGCTCGTCCAAAAATGTAAAAAGTTCGCACTCAAGTGATTTCGTGAGGCAAATATGTTTTGAATATTATTCGTGAGGATATACAATATGCAGTAGATATACAATGGACTACTTATATGACTCTTATGTCATATATATATTGGTAAGAGATCCAGAATCTTTGATTCCTAAATATAATATTGGTAGCATAAAAAGGTTTGATAAAATTGTTACTTAGGTGAAATGTTTAGTGTTAAATTTCATAAAGTTAAATAATTCATGTCACAATTAACATTTTACTTATTTACATTTCACTTATTTTAGAATTTAAAAACAATATTCTTTGACTTTGTGAAAATCATGCTTCTGGATCTCTATTTTCATGTATTTCAGATAACTGATTATCTCCCATCAGCAATGATACGGCTATACCTACTATAGCCATACTTTTCCTATCCTTTAGACATAATCTACATTCTTGAGCTATACTTAAAATATATACTTCAGCCATACTTTGACTTAACATTAGCTATACTTTATCTATATTTCAGTTATACTGCAGCTATACTTCTCAGATATACTTTCAAAATAGTTCCCCTATACTTCAACTATACATTGTTATACTTTAGCTATATTTGAGCTATACATCCACTATACTTCATTCAAACATACATGAAGTATGGGATCGTCTCAAATGCCATACTTTTACTATACTATCTGAGAGATCACTCCCATACGATTTCACAGATGTTTTCCTAGATCAATCCCATACCAAAATTTTTTCACCCGGGCCTGGATGAATGGTCGATATTATCTTGATAGCCCAAGGAATTGACGAATGCTGCATACGTTTTTTGGGCAAGGGAAATTTTATATTGCCTTTATCTTGGCTGGGTTTGGTTTCGATCCCTCGTGGCCAATAATGTGGCCAAGATACGCTACCTCCTTTTGCAGAAATTCGCACTTGTCGGGTTGAAGCTTCAGGTTGGCTGCTCGGAGTCGATATAGCAACCTGCTAATCTTCACGTCGTGTTCTTCCAGATCTTTGGAATGAACAATGATGCCATGCAGGTGAACAAAGACTTCGGTGCCGTGCATCCCCTTTAGCACCGTGTCCATTAGTCGTTGGAACGTAGCAGAGGTGTTTTTGATCCCCATGGGCATGCGCAGATATTCGAAGTGTCCTCGAGGCGTAGAAAATGCCGTTTTGACCCTGTCATCGGGGTGGGTTTTGATTTGGTGGAAACCACTGGCTAGATCGATCACAGAAAAATACTGGGCCTCCCCTAAATGATCAAGGATGTCCGTAATATTGGGCAGGGGGTACGCGTCCCCTATGACCTTCTAGTTAAGAGCTCGGAAGTCGATTACTACTCTCCATTTTCTCTGGCCTGATCCTTCGAGTTTCTTAGGAACGATCCAGAGGGGAGAGATGTAAGGGGACTTGGAATGCTCTATAATTCCGCTATCATTTTGTTTTTTTATTTGAACGGCCATTTGGTCAGCAGCCTCATCGGGATATCGGGATTGTTTCCTGGCTATGACCTCGTCGTTAGTGGTAGGGATCCTTTGCTGGACTATATTCGTAGTCGAGAGCCTTTCCCCGTTTATGTGGAAAATATCGGCGAAGTCTACTGCCCACTTAGAGACGTAGTTTCTTGCATCTGATGTCAATTCTGAATTGCGTGAGCTATCCCTAAGTTTCTTAACACGGTCCGTATAAGAGCTACACATTTCCTTTCGTAGGTGCGTAACCAAATATTTGGATTTGGAATTGGTGGATTCTTCGTCGTGCGGTTCGATAAAATCGTAGGGCAGAACTTCCTGGAAAGGCACCTTTACGTCCACTTCCTCCTCCCGGGTGTTGATGGCAAGTACACGGCAGACTCCTTCGTGGGTGGAGACGGCCGCCTTGCCTAGGTACACTCCCTCAGGGGTGTGTATGCTATGTAGATATCCGTCTTTTATGTCTCGATTGAGGGCGTTTATGGCCACTGGTTGCCTCGTCCTAGCCTTGATTTTTAGAATCCTCGCGTAGGGTTTAATTTCGGATTTGAGCGATGCCCGGGCTGATCGATACTCTTTGTTGTTCCAATCGTCACTACAGGGTCTGGATGTATCCCTGTCAGAAGGACGACCTTGTTAGGCTCGTATTTTAATTCGAGGAGCAAACTTTTAATTTCTATCAAATTCACATCTGGTCCCGGATCTACTAGAAAATTGCATGTTGCGCGTCTTCATTCTGGTGCTGTCAGAGAGACGATCGGGGAGCTTTCTATTTCGGTTCCTGCTCATAGCACCAGATGGTGTGTTCCGGGAAGCGGACAAGTTTTTGGGGGCGCTGGGGAGTGGACTGACTCTCTGCCGCGTCCGAGCGAGGAGTCTGTTGCAAGTTTAAATTTCCTGACGGTCCTGGCGAGTTTGACCTTGGAGGAGTCGTACAATCCATCGATTTTCCATACCTCTGCCATGGAGAGTTGGCTCGGGTGCCATTGTCTGTCGGACCTATTTGGAAATGAGGGGGCGGGAAAATGCGAAGTGTAATGATAAGGGTAGGGGATGTTAGGAGGGAAAGGAGGAGCATAGGGATGAGGGTATTGAAGTGGGTAAGGAGCGTAAGGGTCGGGGTATTTCACAGGAGCGTGAGGTAGCTAATTTATCGGATCCTTGTCACCGCTTGAGCCATTTTTTTCCGAATCTGGCGTCGCCCTTTTGTCCTTCCTCTCCATTTGTCTCAGGTACGGGCTAGGTGGACGCGGTCGATCGTGGGCGTCTTCCCTTGGTCGGGAGATGGGATAGGCAGAGAGGTGATTCTTGGCTCTCTCGAGTTGCTTTTCGAGTTGCTTCAATGTGTGGGGTTTGGCCTAGGGCTTCAACGAGGTCCATGGGGTTTTCTGGTATATACGAAGGTAGACATCTCGTCTGCGAGCCCCTTTATAAACGCGTCGAGCGCGACGTCCATTACGGGTCCAATTATTATGCTACCTTCCTTTGCTTCGTCGGCGGCTTCCAAGTTGTAAACCTTGGTGTATTTTTCTTCGACTACATGTCAAGCACCCCTTAGGAGGCCTTGGATTCGGTCATAATAGTCCCTCACCATTTCGTTCTGACGCATACAAATATTTACTATATTTTCGAAATACCATTGGTATTTCTTTGTAAGGGCAAACCGTTTTTTCAGGTGGACGATTAATTGATTCACCCTATTGAAGCGCTTGCCCCTAAATCTGTGCTCTGTTGCAATGTCATGCACTCCAGCACGGAGGCCATGACTGCAGCTGTATCCACATTTGCAGCTGGGTTGGGAATCGTAATATTAGAATTAATCCGTAGGAGGTTAGTACTCCTGTTCAGATCCGTGTCATCACACCCGGGATTAGCCATTTTCAGTAATGGAATTTTCTGGTAGAAGTGGCTAACCAGCCTTCACGGCATAGTTAATACCGGTGACCTTATTGGTTCTTAATGCAGCTATTCGGTTGGGACTCACCCTGGCTAAGTGCGTTAGGCGGGGAGGGAAGGGTTCGCTTCCTCCACGCAAGGGGATATCGATCCAATTTCGAGGCTGTGTTCCTTGGATTAATACATGGGAAATCCATGCAATATGGACAAGAGTTCGTTCAACTGTACTCCTGCTATCCCTACTATCTGGTTTAGCCCGATTGATTCTGGGTCGGTGATGACGTAAAAATGGAAGTTTGCTTCTCTAATTTCCAACCCCAGCTCTTCCACCACCCGTAGTGCCCTATTTCCCATGGTTACTTCGTATTAAGGAATAGATCTATAGGGGACGTTAAGGCTCCCTTTGTCGATAACATTGTTGTTGGTGTTCGAATTGAAGACTAATTTGGCAAACCCGTCTTGAAAATCATCGCCGTGTATTTCAACTGAAGTTGGAAGTTGCCCTTCGACTGGGGGCGCGAACTCGGTCACAAAAGGTGGCATTTATTTGTTCGTTTCCCTTCCTCGTAGAATAGAGGTGACGTAAGTTTTTCTACACCGGAAACTTTTATTTTATTTGTATTACTATCGAAATTGAAATTGGCCGGCTAAATTTACCTGTAATTAGAACAACCCTCGGCTAGCGACTCAGTGATTAGCTATCCGAAGAGAGGGACTGCGTCCTACGAGGGGAGCGAATTCGCATTCTGGGTAATCGACTGCGTGATTGCGGTGGTGTGCTTCCAAGAAGGCACGTCTCCTTTGCTGAAGGGCTTCTTCTAGTTCCAGATCAATTTTCATGATCGGCCCAGTTGGATTCACGTTTGCAGCTACAGGTGGCGGATTTATGGGTGGAATCGTCGGCCGAACCACGCACACGGGGACTACCCTTTTAACAGAATAAACCAGACCAGTATATATAGTCGCTCTGAGAGTTCCAGCACTTGTTTTGTGCTTTCCAACGGCCCTCCTCCCTCTTTTACGAGGTCGTGGTGAGGGGTCTGTATTTTCCAGAGGACTCATAGAAAAATTGTTGAACTTTCTCTAATCGTAAAAAAGAACGCAATGAGGTTGCGTCGGTTAGCTGGGAATTCCCGGTTCTGGATCACGAAATTAGAAACTTCGGACGCTACAACGGCTGAGGAGGTACTCGGGGCCAGAGCGGGCGAATGGTGGGAAAGTCCGAACTGAAATTGAGTAGTTTTAGCTCGGATCCCCTTGCGGTGATTATCCGTGAACGGAGTAGTGGTGCGCCTGAATCTCGACGTGGCAACAGAACCTGTTGCTACTCGTACGCTCACATAGCTGGAGGCTTATCGAGAAAGAATTGCAAGCTAGTTGCGATTCGGACCTTGAGGTACCACATTTCCCTGCGGATTAAAATCCGGGTCAAAAATAAACATTCTCAATCTGGCCTTTCTTTGTTTCCTGTTCGTGAAAGAAATAGTGGAGCGCCTAAATCTCGACGTGGCAACAGAGCCTATGGCCACACGTACGCTCACAGACCTGGAGGCTTCCCGAGTCGGAATCGGAAAATACTTTCCAATTCAGACTTTACAGTACTACTCGTTCTAAGGAAAAGATAATCCGCAGTTAGATGGCATGTAACCTTCAGCCAAATTACAGTATCTGTACCGACTAAGAGGGGTACATTTCGTGAATTGAAGGGAAAATTCCCTTTTTAAATAGAAGGCAATGAGGTTGCGTCGGTTAGCTGGGGATTCTCGGTTCTGGATCACGAAATTAGAAACTTTGGACGCTACGACGGCTGAGGAGGTACTGGAAGCCAGAGCGGGCGAATCGTGGGAAAGTCCGAACTGAAATTGAGTAGTTTTAGCTCGGATCCCCTTGCGGTGATTATCCGTGAACGGAGTATTGGCCGCCCTCGCCCCCTCTTCACCACCATCCCATTGTTACTATTTGGAATCACACTCCGCGACGAATGTTCTAAAGCATCGGCGAGACATAAATAAAAAGACACCCCCGTGCTCAAGGATAGTAGCCTTTTCAAAAACTCTATCATTGACAACCTAAGGGAACGTTCCACCCTGAGAATATATGAAAACAAAACAACACCAAACAAATAAAAAGTAATTTTGGTTTGAAAAATGAAATTTACATCACTTATAACAAATTATAATTAACTATATACCCAATAAACCAACATTAATTCCCAGTGATATTAATCTGGCTGCGTTATCAATTATTTTCGTATTCAGATCAGGAGACGACACACGTACGAGAAAGCTCTTACGCTTTCTATCTACTCGATGAACCACGACAAAATCACGAACGGAAATGTTACTATCGATAATACCAAGACACAAAGAAATAAACATATCCAGAATTTTGTCTAACTGAGATACCCAAACCGCAATACAAAACACATCCAAAAAATTCTCTATGTGAGCAACCCATAAAAATAAACTCTCAATTCTTGAAGTGTCAGTCAGAGAATTCAAGCAAGGATGCAAATTATTAACGGTATTTTCCAAGACCCCGCAGATAGAATCAAACACCGTGAGATCGAAATCATCAGTACACTGAGCCGAATTTACAAGTGAGGCCACGGGATCACAAGCCAAATCAGCAACCACTAGGTCAGGTGAAGAAACCGCAGTATTATCACCATAAATTGAGGAATGGAAAAATTGATCAATGTCCGAATTGTAGTAAGAAAAGGAGGAAGAAGTCATCTTGAACCTGCACGAAGTACAAATGACAAAGAAACACGAACTGAACTTAAATTGGCACATAAGAAGTAACACAAAACTCACCAAAAATGCTGTACGTAGCATTATTCCTTGATATGTCCATAGCAACGTTTCGCGCCCGGAAATAATCTTCATACAAAACAGTGGCATCAGGATCGGAGGAAGAACTGTCAAACTCCATGGCGAAACAAAGACTGAAAAACTGTGAGGCAAACACGAACCCAGATGCATGATGATATCATACAAAATCTGATGACAACCAACCATAACCAACCACATATTCATTATCAAGCACGAATTGATCTTCACCCCAACTGACACGTATAATTTGACGAAGTATATATATTGTGTCCAAACGCGCTACTACAATCCGATAATTTATCATATTTAGAACAATAATTTAATAAGTATAGGAATAGTTACCACTCGTTTTCTCCAAAGAAATTTGCATCGAGGACGATGATGATTTTTAGAAGGGAGGACTGTTACGTCCCAAAAATTTAAATTTTGATATAACGCCCAAATAGACGTAATCTACCGTATCTTGGAGAGAACGAGGAGACAACGTTCTCATACATGTATGTAACCAAGCGCATATATAGGTAATTTTTCCGATAGTGTACCTAATCATCACTGTTAAAAAAATCTGATCGAAATTTAATATACATGTGAGTAAAG
>CAKNYM010036762.1:3482-26837 GCA_932195095.1 Andricus curvator | reverse complement strand
TATATATATATATATTCTTTTACATCTCACGATGATAGTTCAATTCTTTAATTTTAATTATTGATAAGACACTTTGTAATGCTGAGAGTTGGAGAGGCGAGTAGTGAGCGTGACGGAACGAAGTGAAATGATCCCATTGGACCGAGCACCCAAAACCGACGGAGTGGGGAAGAAATCTCGGACTGAGGTTCCCACTCTCGCCTCCGCTTCCACGGGGTGGGAGAAGCCGCGCGCTCTTCATATAAAAGAGCGCGCTTCCGCCACCGTGGTCATTGATTGGAATGATTGATTGCATTGATGAACGTAAATGATTGATATTCTGCGTCGATTGAAGCGCTCTAATTGATTATTTAACTTAAACTGACAGTCAATCCATGATATATAGATTGATAGATTCTGGTCTATACGATTGGGTTTGACTGCTTGGTTGGGTTTGAAAAATTTGAGCTAGGCCTGCCAAAAGGCAGCTCGGAGGCACCATGCCTCTAGAGCACCCCGATGGGGAAAATAAAATGGACGAGGACGACAACTTCTCCGTAGTCTCTTGCAGGAGCAAGAAACGTAAACTCTCCAAGCTGTCGGACAACGCTTTTGCCAGCACCAGCAGTGGCCAATCATTGGCAACCAGCTCCATCAAAGGAAGTAGTAAGACGTCAAGAACGTCAGTCGTGAGTATGCACATATCTAACTCACAAAAATCAAAATCGAGTACAGCTAGTACCAATAAAGTCGCTGATAATAATATTCTTAAATCGGGGTCTAAACCGCTAAATCTACGTACTGAAACAGGTACAGCACCGGGAAAAATACCCCCAATTAATGTAATTGTGGACGAGGCTAATCACCCCTACACAGTTCTCCATAAACTTTTGAAAGAGTGTACCCAATTTAAACCCATAGTTTATAACATTGGCCCAGATGTTTATTCAGTTCGCGTGTCTTATATTGAAGACTACCGTCAAATCATCACTAATCTAGAGAAGCAAGGCTTCCAATATTATCTCCATAAAAACATTAACCTGCCTCCTATCAAGCTCGTCATTAGGAATATCCCCACTGCTTACCCGGAAGATCTAGTTCTCTCTGAACTTAAAGAGGAAGGATTCACAATTACGTCGGTCGCTCGCATGAGAAACCGACAAACTAAACAAGCCTTACCAATGCTTCTGGTAACGGTGCCGAATACCCCTCAAGCAAAAGAGCTTCTCAATCTGCAGTCCATTGCCTTTATAAAAATAAAAGTCGAGCCCTACGTTAAACCGAAGGAAACTTCACAGTGCTACAAGTGCCAAAGATTCCACCATGTCTCTGACATGTGCCACGCCACTCCACGTTGTGTGAAGTGCGGGGGCGCGCATCTGAGTCTCACATGCACAAAAGATCGTGAATCGCCGGCCACTTGCGCTAACTGTGCTGGAGACCACACCGCAAATTACAGGGGCTGTTCTGCCTTTAAAAAAGCCTCCAGAAAAACCACTAATAATAAACAAAAACTTCATAATTCTAAAATAGAAGCTGCTCCCTCTAAACCAGCTACACAGATCGTACCAAAAGATACTTCGGCACATGTAAATACCCCAGTAGTCAGTGGCCCGCCATCGCACAAATTACCGCTCTACAGCGCAGCCGTCGCTTCTACGTCACAAACATGCACGATAAAAACTAAAACTACTCAGCCATCCAAAATACCAAAACCCACTAATAATCGAGCTAAAGCACCAATCGCCGCGACAATTCCCATCCCACAGAATAAAATCATTCCAGAAATTGTACTTAATAAAAGTTGACCTACACAGGATACCAAAATAAATCTAGTAAACCTCTTAAAAAGAGCTACAATCTTAACCACCGATATAATGGGGGGTAAAATCAACATTACGGAAGCTATACACTCAACCGCCGAGATTATAAGTAATTTACTCTCACTCGCTATAGAAAATGGCCACCTTCAATAATAACACACTAAACATAATTTTTTGGAATGCTCAGGGAATCCTTAAAAAAAGACATGAATTAGCCACATACCTCTACATGAATAATATTGCCATTTGCTTGCTCAGCGAAACTCTACTACGCGAATCCCTACGCGTCAATCTAGTTCGTGGCTATAAATTATACAGAAATAACACTAATAGAGGTACCGCGATTTTAATTCAAGAAAATATCGACCACCACGAACTAATAATTCCTGAACTTGAAGCCCTCGAAGCTACTGCTGTACAAATAGAAATCGCTCTATCAGACTCCCTCTCGCGAATTTATAAAAAAGGATTACAGAAAAATATTCAAACTTGCACCCTCGGTAATTGCTGCAGGGGACCTAAATGCAAAACACTTAGCTTGGAATAGCAGAACAACTAACAAAATCGGAAAACAATTGTTTGAATTCATACACGACCAGTATCTGTCTTTCTCCGCACCAGACTCCTATACCTTTTTCCCTCACAACACCAAACATAAATCTGACCTTATTGACTTTGCAATTTCCAAAAATAACTTTTACAATCACGACACTCTCACCATCGATGAATTAGATTCAGATCATCGACCAGTTCTTCTAAGCCTTTTCACTAATTGTGAAAAAGTCCCAGTCGCGCCTCGTTATAATTTTGCAAAAGCAAATTGGCAAAAATTCAACCTGACCCTAGAAACGCATGTTAATTTTGAACCCTCAATAGCAAATACTACTCACATTGACGAAGCCATAACTAATCTCACCTCTAGCATAAGAACTGCCATTCACACTTCAGTGCCTCAGACTACCACTAACAAATACGATCCACCTCTCAGCCCCGAGATTGAAGACCTTATCCAAAGTCGCAATAAACTTTGCCGAAAACATCAAAAAACTAAAAACTGTATCCTTAAAAATATCATTAACCACCTTCGGAAAACTATAGCAATTAAAGTTCAGGAGCACAGATGCAAAAATTGGAATAAAGAAGTCGGTAAACTTCAAATTAAAGATAACTCTATATATCGTATGACTAAAGCCCTAACGAAGCCGCGAACTAATATCCCCCCTCTCAAAAATCCAGATCAAACGTTTGCGCTTTCTCCTACTGATAAAGCAAATCTGCTAGCAGCAAATTATGAAAGTAACTTCGCTCCACATGACGAGCCATCTGACCCTCAACACATTGCGGAATGTGAACAAATTGTCTCCGATTTTCTTAAAATCCCAAGTACCGATAATTTCAAGAAAATAACCCATAAGGAACTAACAAAACAAATTAAAACTACTAAAAACAACAAAGCACCCGGCCCTGACTCAATTTCAAACTTAGTCCTCAAAAAACTTCCAATCTCGTGTCTCACTCTCCTCGCCACCATCTTCAATGCTTGTATTCAACTAAGCTACTTTCCACATTCATGGAAAATAGCTCACATTTTAGTATTTCAGAAAAAAGGCAAGGATCCATACCATCCAACCAGCTACAGGCCCATTAGTCTTCTTAATACAATGAGCAAAATTTTTGAAAAAATAATACTCACTCGCGTAAACTATCACCTCGAGGAAAACAGCATCCTAAAACCACAACAATACGGTACACAGCACATGATGCTTAAGCTTACCGAAGCCATTAGCCTAAATTTCAATCGAAGAAAACATACTGGAGCTGTTTTCCTTGATATAGAAAAAGCCTTTGATAGTGTCTGGCATGTAGGACTACTCAGAAAACTAATAAATTACAATTTCCCAAGAGGGCTTATCCTTTTCATACATTCTTATCTCTCCAACAGAAAATTCTCAGTCCAAATAGGCCAGACACTTTCAAAAGAGAAACCCATCCGAGCGGGTGTGCCCCAAGGCAGTATTCTAGAACCGGTATTCTTTATTATTTACGTTAACGACATCCCTGAGGTCCCCGAAGTTACAATTGGATTGTATGCAGACGACACCGCACTATTTACTTCTTCTTGGTCAGTTCCGAAAATCTTAAGATTACTTAACAAAGCTCTTGAAATCATTGAGGCATGGGCTAAGCTTTGGAGAATACAAATTAATGTAGCAAAGTCAGAATCAATTCTTTTTTCAGTCAGAAAGCCTGCTAAAATAGATCCACCAAAAATGTTTAATGAACCAATAGAATGGAAAAATTCCGTAAAATACCTAGGGGGTAAACTTCATAAACGCCTTAATTGGAAGCAACACATTCAAGAAACTAAAGGGAAAGCTCTCGGGGTTATCTCGCATTTAAATCCTATTATTAATAGACACTCGAGTCTAAAACCTGAATATGGAGTCCTGATTTACAAAATGTTTATCCGACCAATCATAACCTATGCCTGGACAATTTGGGGAGGTGCGTCAAAAATTAATATTAATCACATTCAGATCATTCAAAATAAATTCCTCAGACGTATCACAAAAGCCCCTAGATATATCAAGAGTTCTGTTCTTCACAGAGAATTTCAATTACCCTACATTTCAGAGTATATCAAAGAAACCGCCACTAAATTCTATGAATCTACATCATTATCACCTCTTGAACATATTTCCTCTCTAGGGAAATATAATTTTGATCCGCTTCGCAAACACGCGATGCCAAAAGACTTTCTCATGAAATAAGTCAACCAGCGACTTTCATTTTTCGACCCCTCTACTCCCTTCCTACTCTTCTTCTTTACTTTTCTTTCATAAAATAATCTATCAGATCTTGTGTTTTTTCCCGCTTGCGGGCTTTTTTCCCACATCTAACAAATGTCACTTTAAATTCCAGTCATGTCAAATTTCTCTCAGATTGTGTAATAATGCCCGAATGGGTAACACACAACAACTTCTTCCAGTCCGATCATTCTTCGGGGAGATCATAAATCGCGAGCGCGCGAATGGCACGGCTTCGCCGCGCCAACCGCCCGCTCCCGTGCATTGGATCTCACAAGAGGGGGCGATGGTTGGGGCCCCCTCATCCCCACCCTTTTTTTTTTTTTTTTTTTACCGTGGTCATTTGGTCTCCGACCACGCTACCAACAATCCCAACGCCAGCATCCGCTACGCTCAACTTCACTCTTCGACTCTCCAGCGTAGGGAGAAGTTTTGATTAAAGGATTAATCATAGAGAAGGAAAGACTTATTTATTCATCGAACATATCTTCAGTCTTTTTTAGGACTACATAACGTTTAAACGCAGCACAGATTTGTTCTGAAAGGACTGTGAACCTTTTACTGTCGAGCGACACTGTGCAACACAATACTGCAATTGTCAACCAGCCGCTTTTTTAACGCTTTTCACTCGGTACTACTCCAGGCACCTTCATGGGTCGTTCTTTTGAGTACAGTGTGGATGGCATGAAACAAGCGACAGAGACTTGCCCGGCAGCGTGCCAAGGCGGAGGTCGCGTCGACAGTAGCAACTGGAGCAGGTGAAGGAGCACCGCCTGCCCGTCCACGGAGTCCAGTACCAACACCCGAAGCACCACCCGTGTTCCAGCACCGTCACCAGGAGGTGACACCGCCAGCCGCCATCCAAGAACCAAAGGAGGTGCGCATACCAACGACACTAGTCTCGCCACTGGGACGTTTAGCTCCTCCACTGTCCAGGAAAGGTTCGCCGCGCAAGGCTTTAAAGCGTTTGCAAGAGCATCGGGCAAAATTCGGTGCCGCCCGCAAAACGCTAATCACAGCGGCGTGTTACCAGGACCGTCAGACGGTCCTGAGATTAGATCCAAACGTCGTTCTCGAGTGGAATGAACAGCGGGTCCCTGACGGCTTTAATCCGTCCACGCGGAAACGTCTAGAGGACATCAAGCTGGATTTGAAAAGGAAACCAGACCTTCGCAATCCTGAGGAGCGGGACTTTATTTTAAATAAATTTTTTGACTGAATGGTTACTTCAGAACCATGGAGTAATTAAATAACATTCCTTTCCTTTTTTCCTTTCACGTCTCCATCCCTGCAAATGGTCCCTTCCATCCCTGAAACCTAAAAAAAAGGTCTTGAAAACTCTTTTTTTGTTTTCTTTCTTTCTTCTTGTTTTGTCTGGAACATGGGACCTTGAACGATGCGTCCGACCGATGACGGACCGTAACAGAGACTTCAAAATATTTTAAAGGATTTGAAATATTTTAGGGTAGTTTAAAAGATTCCAAGAAATTTTTAAGAGATTTAAAAAATATCAAGAAAATTGTATGCAGCTTTAAAGAATTTCCGAATATTTGAAAGGTATTTTTAGCACCTATAAGGTTTTGGAATATTTTAAAAGATTCCAAGAGATTTTTATAGCATTTTAAAGCATTTAAAAAGTCTTCCGAGGATTTCCGTAATTTGAAGGGATTTTGAAAGTTCTCAATAAGATGTTTAAATGAATTTTCTAAGATCTCAAAGGATATCATAAACTTCAAATATTTCAAAGAATTGCAAGGGATTTAATTATATTTTATTAAATTGCAATTTATTCATAATAATTCAGGAATTTCAAAGGATTGCAAATATTTCAAGAGATTCCAAAGAATTACAGAGATTCCAAAGGATTTTAAAGACTTGATTTCTTTAAAAATATTTCAACGTATTTTCAAAGATTATAAAAAATTTGAAATATTTGAAAGAAATTTCAAGATTTTAGGATATTCATAAATATTCCAAGGTATTTCAAATTATTCTAAGAAATTTCAAAGGATTTTTAAGGATTTTAGAGTATTTTAAAAGGTCCCAAGTAATTTTAAAGAACTTAAAAAAATTTCAAGGAATTTTTAAGAGATAAACATTTTTTAAAAGAAATTCAAGGAATATCATCAGATTTCGTGTAACTTCCACAGGATGTCAAGGAATTATATAATATTTTAATGAAGTTTTAAAGAATTGATTTACAAGAATTGAGGAATTTTGAAAGATTTTAAAGATTTATAGAGTTCTTCAATTATTTGAAGGTATTTTCCAAGATTTGAAACAATCATATTATTTCAAAAAAATATTCGTCCAAGCAAAATTTTTTCACAATTTTTAAAATCACTTAATTATCATTAATTTTTTTATTATTTCTTATTTTATTTATTTTTATTCATAATTATTGATTATTATTATCAATTAAATTGATTCAATTAAATTTACTCTTTACTAAATCCTTAGATTTGGTGATCTCTTTTGACAACCGATTAAACAGGAATAAAAACATCTAAAAAATTTAGTAGAGAGTTCCGATTTTCTAAATTGTTGTTAACAATATCAACTTGAGCGATTTGAAAAAGTTGGCGAGAAAATGGTATATTCTCGTTTTATATCAAATTTTATTAGCGTTTATTATGATCATCATCGTTATTTAAAATGTTTAGGTTATTTTAGGTCACATTTAGCTTTCCAAAGAACCTTGAAAAATGCATAAACAATATTAAATAATTAGAAGTATGTACTAGTAAGTAAAAAAAATGGTAAAAAATTTAATTTCTAATGAATATTTTTCTACTAGATGACACAGCTTTTTATACGTTTCAATTTTTGAGTATATAATTCTTGTGTTGCATATTCCATATTGTTTCAATTTTATTTCTTAACATTTTAATAACTTCTATTTGTTCGTGATTCTCGAGTCTCGACGATGAGGTGACTGAATATTATTTAATAAGATATTGCTGAAAATATTTGTAATGTATGGATGGCCCCTCAGACTTTTATAACAAAAATATATTAAACTATACAAATGTTATTACCTGTACTTGGGGTCTGTTAATATTTTTATTAGAGCCTCATCCAGCGATTTTTCAGTAATTTGATCGTGAATTAATTCAATACCCATTTTTTTATTGACTGCAATTTTGATATTTAGGTGTTGATCATAAAACACTGGAATACCAATGATGGGAACAGCAAAATAAATGGCTTCCTGAATACTATGGATACCTCCGTGCATTATGAACGCTTTGGTATTATTATGTCCTATAAAATAAATTAATTAATTAGTTTTTTTTGCAAATTACAACCTATTAAATTAAGTTGTTCAAGAAGAGAATCTACCTAGAACGGAAATTTGTGGAATCCACGGCATGGTGAGGACATTTTTTGGAAGGCCAGGTGGAAATTTATGTTTATTGGATTCTTTCATCAAAACTTTAATTGGTGCAAGTTTTTCAAATGACGAGTAAATTGCTTGCAGTGTTTCTTTTGGAAGAATTTCTAATGGCATTGTAGTACCGAGTGCGACATAGACAACTCCGTCCTTACTTTCATCCATCCACTCTTTCAGCTCCTGAAGCAAAAGATTTCAGAAGATTTCAAAAGATTCACAAGCGTTGATAAATAAAATAATTTGTATTTGTTTATTTACTCTGGTCAACTTGGAATCGTCTTCTTCTATATGTAACCCAGCCACTTCGATAAAAGCCGGCGTGGTTGGTCTAACCCCCTGTATTGAGTAATGCGTATTCACTAAACTCAATGCAACCACTTTTTCAACTTCTCTAATAGTTGGCATATTGGGACCTAAATACTTTTGTATTACTCCTGACTGGTTTTCAGTGAGAGCAAGGAATCTGTAAATATTAATTTTAGCTTGCAGAGTATTTTGCAATCTATCCCAGAAGGTTTTAATCTCCAATTTCGCTAGTGGAAATGTCGGAAACAAAGCTGTTGACAAAGGATTTCCAATATTGTCAGCAATCCAAGCAAGCTCCATACTGGCTGTAATAGACACTACAGGTACATCGAAAATGAGACCCCAAGCATAGTAGCAGTTCGCTGCTAATCCCTAAAATCAAAATAGGTTAGAAGTGCATCTTCTTTTATTTAAAACTATGTATACCCATAATGGCAAGTGCCCATTTGATCACCGTCTTCCTGCTTACTCTATCGCCACTAATTAACGGGCAGATGACAATTCGCCCCTGGTACCTGCGAACGGTTCCCCCACCACACGGCTTATCCTCACTCAGCCGAACTGCTGCCGTCGATCCTGGTCAGCGGGAGACCTTTGTACCTAATGAGGAATAGAATGCGGAATATAAAATTTTTTCAAAACGATTCCAACGATAAATTATTTGAATCAAAAAATTGAAAATTAAATAAGAAATGTTTAAGTTTACGTGTAATTTTATGAACAAATTTTTTAGTATTTTTATCAAATCTACTGCAGTAGCTTCAATTTATTGGTTAGCTGAAATTTGGCCACATTTGAAAACTTAGGAACGAACGTCATAAATTTAGTTCGTTTCTCAAACAGTCCCATTTCTCAGGATTATCCTTAAATAATTTTGAACTCCCAGTCCAAAAGTATGAATAGTGTCATCTCTAGCTTAATTTGGCAACTAATCAACAAACATCATACATTTTTTTTACTGCTCAACCAATTCGTTTATGAAAGTTAATTGAAAATACCATTCTAACACATAAAAAGCAGAATATGAAGAATTTTCGTGGAGTCAATCTTAAAAAAAAAATACACTGAATTGTATTTGGTTAAGTGTCGAAAAAATTTTTAAATTGAATTCGGCAAATTTTGAAAATAATTATTCTTCATTTAAAAAAAAAATTTCAGCCGGAATGTTAAATTTTCAATCCAAAAGGACGAACTTTTGGCAAAACAGTTTAGTTTTCAACCCAAAGATATGAATTTTGAACAAAATGTTTAATTTTCAACACAAAAATATGAATTTTCAACCAAAATAATTGAATTTTCAACTGAAAAAGATAAAATATCAATCAAAAATTGAATAGTCACATTTGCCGTTCAAAAAATTATTTTTAACTAAACAAAAACGAATTTTCAACAGAAAGGTAAAAATTTCAACCATAGAAATGAATTTTCTACCAAAATAATGAGTCTTGAACCACAAAAATATATTTTTAACAAACGTAAGAATTTAATACCAAACAGTTGAATTTTCAACAGAAAAGATTAATTTTCTACCCAAAAACATTAATTTGTTACAAAATACATGAATTATCACAAAACTATTCAAAATTAAGGAATTTTCAACCAAACATGGAATAGTTGAATTTTCGGTCAAAAATAATTCATTTTAAACCCAAGAGAAAAGTGATTGTCATTAAGAACTGAAAAAAATGTTTAGTGAATTATTAATTTGGAAAAAATTTAAGTGAGTTTAAGATATATTTAGAAATTTTGAAAAGATTCAAAAATTTAACATTTAAAACAAAACTTACATTTTAGAAGATTCTGAACACAACATTTAAAAGCTTTCTAAGCGTTTTCAAAGGTTTCAAAAGAATAATTTTTTTAAATTAAAATTCCTAGGAAAACGAAAAATGAATTCTTTTTCGAAAAATTAATGTTTGAAAATATTTTTAAACATTTTCGAAATAGAATCTGGAAGGTTTTGAAGAATTTTTTTTTATTTTTCTGGAATTTCAAAAAATTGTAGGAAAAATTCAAGTTTGAAGATAAACAACAAAATTTGCATTAGATTTCTGGAAATTTTTTTTATGATTTTTCAAAACAAATTTTTAAGCGAATTTAAAAAAAGATTTTAGAACAAATTGCAATGTATAAATTAATGTTTCCAGCTTAAAATTGCCTGAAATTATAAAATTTTGAAAATTTATACATTTTTTGATTGATTCTTCAATTTTGAATTATTGAACATTCTTGGTTAAAAATTCAACACTTTTTATAAAAATTCCTTTTTTTTTAGGTTGGAAAATTAGTCTTTTTTGGTTGAGGCTGAAGTTAATAAAAAGAAAATAGAAGTGCCAGTAGTAAAACGTATGAAGAAAGTAATATCGAACATATTATTTTTTAAAGGTCGAATGATTCTTTTCAAAATTTGCCGAATTCAGTTTTTAACTTTTTTTCAACACTTAAGCAAATGCAATTTTTTGTTTTGGTCTCTGTTCAAAATTTCTAAAGTTAGATTTAAAAAACAACATTTTTGAGATTGTCTCCATATTCTGCTTTTTATGTGTTGAAATAGTATTTTAAATAAACTTTCATAAATAAATTCGTTGAGTAGTAAAAAAATTTTTTGATGTTTGTTAATGAGTTTCCAAATTGAGCTAGAGATGACACAATTCATTCTTTTGGACTGGCAGTGCAAAATTATTTGGGAACAATTTTGAAAAATGCGATTGTTTGAGAAATAAACCAAATTTATGATGTTAGTTAATAAGTTTTTAAATGTGGCCAAATTTCAGCTTCCGGAATTTTCCAAGTTAGGTAAAATATTGCACCGATAAATGAAAGCTACTGCAGTGGATTTGAGTGAAATCTTCTGAAAAATTTTCCATAAAATTTCTTATAATTTGAACACTTTTTCTTTAACTTTTAGCTTTTTAAGTAAAATAACATATTGTTGGAATCGTTATAATTCGTAGATATTGAATATTATATTTATAAATTACCAAGTGCTAAATTGAAAAAATAATATATTCTACATTCAAGTTCTCATTAGGTATAAAGGTCTCCCGCTGACCAGGATCGACGGCAGCAGTTCGGCTGAGTGAGGGGAAGCCGTGTAGTGGGGGAACCGTTCGTAGGTACCCAGGGCGGAATTGACCATCGTCCTAAATAACTTCCCCTCACTCAGTTGGGGGACCATCAGACTGCTGTTACCGAACCTTGCAAGTGGGGTTCCTTTCTACTTAATGAGGAATAACATAGGAACACTCGGAGAAATTTCCTCTTGTGTCAGAAGGATGCTTCTTGATGGGCGATTCTAAACTCGCATCCACATACCTGAGCAGGATACCCCCACCAATACGTGCGGCGCGTTACCCCTCACTTGCTTCTTCTCGCCTGGGATTAGCTCTTAGAATGCGGGTGTACCTGAAATATTGAAACTGGACACTGTAAATGGACATTGTAGTAGCGTGTAGATTTGATACATTTTTTATTCTGTGTGCATGAAAATGAAGTCCTTCAGATGGTACAGTTATTTCATTCCGAATTGAAAGCATGGATAGTTAAATAATTATAAATTTATGGAAACTGTTTCCAGACGGATAATTGCAAATTGATTAATTGAAAATTGCAGTGCAATATAATTTTTAAATCATTTAAAATTGTAAAATTTGCGAAGTCTTTATTGTTCAATTTAGGACTTTAAAACTGAGTTAATTGGAATTCCAAGCCTTCGAAATTAGAGCATTTATAGAAAATCGAAAAATGTGTACAAAGGGATTGTAAATACAATGGATACGAATCGTAAAATTTCAGGTATACCAGCCTTCTAATCCGACGCGAGATATGGTCGGTAAAAGCAAGTGAGGGGTTACGCGCTGGGCTCAGTGGTGGGGATATACTCCGCAGGTAGCCGGATGCGAGTTGGGCTATGTCCTTCTTGACACAACTCGAATTTCCCCTTGAAAAACATATTGACACACAAACTTGCCAACATGTTTCATAGAAGTATGACAGAAATTTCTAATGACCTCCTGAAGATGAAGCAAACAGTTAAACGGCGATCAAACGGGCATCGACCAGCCACAAGATAATTAGGGATTATTAAAAGATTATTAAAAGTTACCTCTGTGATGACGATATCGTAACCTGGATCATTAGGAGGATTCCTAACAATCTGTTGCATTTCTTTATGAGCCATTTGTTTACAAATATCAAGTCCTAGCATAATTTCACTAGTTTTTACCGTGTCCTTAAACATATCGAGTGGTTCTTGAATTGAATCAAATGTCTTCTTAGGGGTATGAGCATTTATGGTTGCCAAATTAAGAATTGTTCTATAATTATTAGGTGCATTTTTGGGTTCATAATATGAAATGACGTCCACTTGATGCCCCTGCCTAGCCAAACCCTTCATTAATGATTGAAATAAAATGTTGTGACTTATGTATCCAACCGGAAATACACCAAGGATTCTGTATGCACTGATTTCTGTTGTGAAAAACAATATTAATAGTGTCACGAAATACCAAGTAGAATTCATTGTTTTTGTTAATTTTTTATGAAAAAAGGTACTTTTAGCTTGAAAGTAAGCTGCTCAATACTGGACTGCAAATAGGATAACGCGTATTCCAGACAATGGCGAATTTCAATAATTCTAGAGATATGCATATAAGTCAAGAGTTAATATTTCAAGGGGGAGATAGTGCATGCTATTTTTTTTATCTGAGGGTAAATTTACATAATATCGTTATTATTCTGCGTGGTTATCGTGCGTGGTTATTATCAAATGATTTTCATGATTTTTAAAAGATTCCCGTCTTAGGAAACCGGAGTCCTATAGAAATTTTTTTAATTAGTATGCATTCAAGCTTTACAAAAGAAATACATAACTTTAATGTCAGCAAATGCTATTATCAATTTAATTTTATTCAACTGCCTGGATTTTTACTTCCTAATATTAAAAACATAACAAATTTGTAAAACATAACAAATTTGAAAAACCATAACAACATATTTTTAAATATTGAGTGTTTAAAATTTTTTTAAACGATTGAAACTGATTTGATAAATAAAATATGATAAACTATCTGTTATTCGATTTATTTTAGGAAAGAAAAAGAATCCCTTTTTTATTTGCGCGCTATTTTAAAGTTATGAGGAAATAAATTATACTTAACTATCAAGGGAAAGATATTTGGCAGAGGTTTTGAAGAACATAAAAACTTGTCAGAATAGGGACAAAAGGAAAATAAATTTTTGGTGTTTTCCCGGCTAACAAACATTTTTCTAGGCCATTAAAATTAAAAAATTTTAACTTCAACACTTGAGATCGTTTACTTAACGAAAAGTTTAATTTTTTATTAATTTTTTTTCTGTGGATTGAAAGAAGATCTTTAAAATATTTTTAACACTTTTAATGCGAAATGTCTATTCGTACGGCCGGCCCTGCGAATATCCTTAGCCTTTTTATTGAGTTAGAAGGGAGGAAATTTTGTATTTTTTTCTGAATTGGAAGAGGGAGTGTTTTTTTTCACAAATTTTGAATAATATTTTAATTGAGTTGAAGCGGGGCAAATACTTTACTTTCAACATTTTTTTATGATGGAAGGGAAGCATTTTTTATTTAAAAAATTTGTCTGAATCAGAAGAGGAAATTTTTTTTATTCAATTGGATGCGAGGAAATTTTGATATGTAATTTGTTTCTGAATTGAAAAAGGGAAGATTTTTTTGCAATTTTTTTCAAAATTAGAATAGGGATATTTTGTATTTTCATTGAGTTGAAGAAGGGAAAATTCTGTAATTTTCACATTTTTCTCAAGATAAAAAGGGAGGAATGTTTTGTTTTCAATTTTTTTTTTTGAATTGGAATTGGGACATTCTTTATATTTAAGATTTTTATCAAGTTGCAAGGAAGGAAATTTTGGTTTTCAATCTTTCTTCTGAATTGAAAGAAGGAATGTTTTATTTCTAATATTTGGCTTGGGATGAAAAAGGATAATTCTTTAGTTTTATTTGTTGCTGTTGAAGTTTTTTAATTCCAAAACCTCTTTAAAAATATTCAGTTTTTAAAACTTGAATTTGAAAAAGTTAGTTTTCAAATCTCTCAATTCTAAATTGTTCAATTTAAAACGTTTTGAATATAAATACGTATATTTTCCTGAAATATTCTTCAATCTGAAAGTGCAAAGATAAACTATTCTATTGAAAATGTATTTTTTTGCTAGAAGATTCATATCTCTGTTTGACTTGGTTGACAATTTTATTATTTTGTTTAAAATTCATTTTATTTTTGGTAGAAAATTAATCTTCTTTGTTGAAAACTCAACTTTTTTGTTGAAAATTCAAGTATTTGGTTGAATATTGAACTCTTTGCTTAAAAATTCTATTTTTCAAAGATTCATCAATCTGCTTGAAAATTCATCTCTTTAGTTGATAGTTTAACTATTTTTTTAAGAATTTGCTTTTTTTTTGGTTCAGACTTAATTTTCTAGAATAAAAAAGTAACTTTTTTATTGTTGGTAGAAAAATGATATTTGAAATTAAAAATCGATATTTTCTAGTGGAAAATTCAAGTATTTTGTAGAAGGTTCGTCTTTTTTGCAGAATATTAATCTTATAAGTTTGAAAATTCACCCTTTTTGTCAAAAATGCAACTGCTTGGTTGAAAATTAATCTGTTTTGGTGGAAAAGTCAACTATTTTGTTGAAAATTCATCTTTTTTGGACAAAAAGTAATGTCTTTTGTTGTGAATTCTTTCATTAAAACTGAATCTATAGATAGATAAACGTTTATTTTTCAGCCTGCTGGCCTTAAAAAATTGACTTGCTTACACTTCCATTTTTTACACAATTTTCTTAAAACTAACCCTTAAAACTAACATCTTTCCACACCTTATCTCTAACGCCGCTCGCTCTTATCGCATTGCCTTCCTCGCTTCGCCTCGCCTCGCACGCATGTCCCCACTTTCTTTCTTTGCCTCGCATTACCAAACTCTGCCTCCGCGGCTTATACCTAATACTTATCTACTACTTACAATATTTACATTCACTTATATTTACTTCCTCCTCTATTTACAATCTTTCCTTCTCCATTCCTCTTCCTCCTTCCTTCTCTTCTTCTCCATCTTACCCAAGACTCCCTTCACTCATGCTACTGCCCTTTTGTCCCCCCTTTCATTAGTCAATACCTCCATGCTTATCCCACTCCTTTCCACCACTACGCACTCCTCCAACCACTGCTCCACTCTTACCTCCCCCTTTCCACATAGTTCACACATCCTCTTTTCCCTAGCGAGCCAGAACCTATTAAAACCCTCCATGCACCCACATCTCATCCTCGCTATAAACTCCTGACTTCCTTTCTCTCCTTTCTCACACAAATATTGCGCTCTCGCCCTCGGCATAATCTGCGCATAGTTTCCATTAAACCTTGTATCTCTTATTCTCTCTTCCCCTGCTATCTTCTCCCTCATCATGCTGTTTTTCCTAACCAACTCATATACCTTACTTCCTTCCTCATGCATTCTTCTCACTTCATCCATCTGCAGTCCATTTATTCTAAAATACCTTTTTCTTCCAACCTCAATCTTCCCACTCCCTCTCCTATTCTCCTCCTCCCACCAACACTCCCTAACCAGCTTACTTCTCTCCTCTTCCAAAAATTTCTCCTCATATTTACACGCCCGACTCGCCGTTAGAATCCCATACACTTGTTCTCCCCGTCTCCCTCCTGAAAACGTAATTAGGCGTGTTCCTTGCCAGCCCCAGTGTCCACTTTACATACCTCTCCTGTGTCCTATTTACCTCTTCGCTTTCCTTCCACCCCTCACCTCTACTCCATACAATAGCACACTCATCACTAGTGAGTTAAACAATTTCATTATCCTTCCAAAATCATCTGCGAATAACTTCTTTCCCAACCCCCAAACCTGCCTCATCACCACATTTGCCCTCCTCACTCTCTCTTTTATATGACCATCCACTCCACCATTCCTCCGAAACAAGAAGCCCAGGTACACAAACTCTTTCCCCTCCTGCACCGCCTATCCCTTCCACTTCCACTCCCCTTTCTTATCCTTTCCACCTTCTTTTCTGAAAACCATAACCTTGGACTTTTCCGCATTCAGTTCCAACCTGTTCTATATTATTTATTATATATTGTTCTATATTATTTAATAATTTATTATTTTCAATAATATATAATATGAGTAATCTATTTTGCAGATACTTTCTTTCTCTTGGCTTGAAAATTCAAATATTTGGATAAAATTAAACGCTTTCCTTCAAAATTTATCTTTCTTGGTTATTTTGTTCACAATTAAACTACTTTTGAAAAAAATTTCAATGTTTGTTTTTGGAAATTTGTTTTCTTGGTCAAAAATTAATCTTTTTAACTGGAAATTTAACTATATCATTTTTGGTTGAAAATGTATCATTCAAAAGTTGAAAATTCAACTATTTCGTAGAAAATTAATGTTTTTTTTTATTCGTCGACTTGGGTAGAAAATTAATTTTGTGTGTTAAAAATTCATCATTTTGGTTGAGGATTCAAGTCTTTTGTTAAAAATTCGTCTTTTTTAGTTAAATCCTTTTGGTTGAAAATTTATCTATCTTGGTTGAAAATTCAACCCTCTTGACTCAAAATGATCTTTATCCTCGAAAATTGAACGTATTCGTTTGAAAATTCAACTTTCTTCTGAAAATGCATCTTTTTGGCTTTAAAATTCAACTTTACGTTTGAAATTCAAACTATTGCATTTTCTTGGTCTCGATGTGATTGCCCTTTGATGTCTTGAACTTTTTCAGTGTCACGTAATATGTGGCCGCTCCCTAAAGAATAGTCAATTTTCTTAACTTTATTTTTTAAATTCTTCATAAGAAGATATTGATAAGTACACAGAAAAAAAAGAAGTGAATATTTGTTGCGTGTAATTTTCATGTAGATAAAGTTGAATTTTTTCTCATCGAAACAAAACAAGATTTAATAGAGTTGACATGGTAACCATTTCCCTTGTGGTGGGTAAATCTTACCACGCGAAGTGAATTTTTGTTGCAGGTATAGATTACTCTGGAATCGCTGTAAATATTACATTTCATTTTTTCTGTGTAGATTCATCTTAAGGCAAGTATTCCAAGGATAAGGAGTTATGTACTTTATTATTGTTGTTTTATTTAAATTACAGTTTACGTAATTTAGAGTAAATGACAGATGTTAAAATTAGTCTCTTTTTGAGTCTAACTTGGTTTGTTTAGCAGCATGCTTTTTAGCAATAAATTTTACCCAAATGAAAATTATATAAAGTGGTAATATAAAACAGAGTAATAAGAATCCATATACATCCAACAGTTCTTGCTGCCACCAGTGAAGGTCCAAAGCTGGTGATCTTAAAGGCCCTGCACCATTTCTTATCACATATTCTATCCAAAAGATAGCCATTTTCATTGGGCTCATTGGTCTGTCTCGAAAAAGGCGTGAATGGTATTTTGCAGCTTCTCTGTAGTAAATGAAGAAAACAATTAGAGAAAATGTTATAAAAAATATATTGAATATTAATGCTTTAAATGTATAATATAAATTTGTAAAATTAAATGTATACATCCTAAAATGTCTAACTCATTTCCTGCTAGATCCAGAAGTTAAAAAAAAATTGAATTGAGCGATAGGTTATTCATTGCAGTCGAAAGTTTGTCCGTCTTTACCCCTCAGTGTGGGGTTGAGGGGATTTATCTGAATCCGGTTTTTTGGGGTCAGATTTCACGGCCCTCTTCTGGCGTACGTGAAAATAAACACGTTTTTTTATGTTTTTGCACATCATATTTGTTAATTTTACTCTACAATAACAATATAGGCTTTTAATTTATGATACATTGTCACTTGGTACAGGGTGCGGCACAGAAACTTGCTGATTAATTTTTGGCGCCAATCGGCCAGGAGTGGTCGGATGCGGGTGGGGAGGATCTCATTCAGTAGGGTACGTCCCATGATTTGGATCATGGGTACGTCCTGAAGTTTTGTTTCCTCAATAGTCAGTCGAAATCATACATTGGACAAAGGAGTAGCGCGCATTTACCTGCGAGGCTCAGTGCTCCCAACGCGGGCACCTTGCACTACTGCGAATGCGATGCAGAAGGCGGTTCATTGGCTGCCGTTCGCGCGATTATTTGAAATTTAAAAAAATACCATTTTTTATATTTATTATTAATAATCAAACATAATTTTTTTAACATGTTCAAGTGGTACGTGGATGGTTTTTAATATATTCTGAGGATAAGGTTTTTAAATAATAAAAAAAAGATTACATTAAATAACATGATATTTTTTATTTTTGGAATATTCATTTTATTTTTTAACCTAATGCTCAGAATATATTAAAAAACATCCACGTACCACTTGAACATGTTGAAATATGATTATTTCTAATTATTAATAATAAATTATAAAAATGGTAATTTTTAACATTTCAAACAAGCGCGCGAACGGCAGCCAATGAACCGCCTTATGCATCGCATGCGCAGTAGTGCAAGGTGCCCGCGTTGGGAGCACTGGCGAGGCTTACTTTTCCAACGGTCGTTCCATCATCGCCACTCAACGTGCCTTCCGTATTCGGTTCAACATTCATCCTGCAGGTACCGTTCCTGGCGCTCAGTGTTAGCTGTGTGTGCATTTTCGCGGCATCTCCACCGACTCTCGTCAAACGGCGCGTAGCAGACGTAGAATTACCCGTAACGAATGACCCTTTCATTGTTATGAGATGCAAGCCGGTTAAGAAAAATGAAATTATAAAAGCAATGCTTGATCCAATTTTAATTAGCAGACTTAAGTTATTTATATAATTTTTAGAAAGTGGAGAAAAGATTCATGAAAATCGGTTAATATTTTCAGTAATAATACGGGAAACGCATTTTTTTGTTCAAAAATGTCTACAGCCTTCAATTTTGCCCCGATTTGCATTTATTTCTTTTCAATTAAAGTGCGCTAAATTTCAAAGAGCACCTTTGTCAAAGATTTATAAATTTTCACTTGTTTATTTATTATATGTTCACTCAAAGCATAAGAAAATTAATATTTTTCACAAAATCATTATTTCCTCTTTAAGAACGGTTTGCATATAACCAAAATCATCTTAAGTCAACACAAGAGTACTCCCGGGATACAAATAATTTTATTATTGTATTTTTAAATTATTAAGAACAAATTAAATTAAGGAATAGCCAAATATTGTAAGAGTGAATTATTGTGAGAATGATTGTAAGTCACAAGTTTCATGGAACAACAACAATTTTAATTTTTCTAAACTTTTTTTGCAAAAATTGGGAATCTGCTCTTTTCTCTATTTCGGTTTTTTCCTTTATCATATGAATTAATGTAGAATACCTTAAAATTTCTAAAAAACGGTTGAAATGCTAAAAATTTCGCAAAATATTTAGAATTTTTATGACATCCCTTAAAATCTTTGAAGTCCCTACAAAATAATTGAAATCTTTAAAATCGGTGGAAATCTTCCTGAATCTCTTGAAATCCCTTAAAATCTCTCAAAAGACATTGAAATTACTCGAAATCCCTTGAAATTTTATTCGAAATTTGTCTTGAACCTTAGAAATCTTTTAAAATTCTCCGAAATCGCGTGAAATAATCAAAAACCCTTTAAATGTCTTGAAATCCATTGAAATGCCTTCAAATCTTTAAAAAATGTTGCAAATATTTTGACATTCCGTGAAATCTATTAAAATTCCTTTATATCTTAGAAAGTCCATTGAAATCCCCTGAGATTCTTTGAAATTTGGTAAAATATATCGGTGTTTCTTGAAATCCTTTTAAATCACATGCATTTTTTTTTGATATCTCAAAATATCTCAAAAAACCTTAAAATCTCTCAAAAGTTCATTAAAATCTTTTGAAAATCTTCAAAATCTTGTGTAATATTCAAAAGCTCTTTGAATCTCTTAGAATCTATTGAAATTCCTCAAAATCTTTCAAAATCTTTGCAAATATTGTGACATCTCGTGAAATCTAGTTAAATCCCGTAATATGTTAGAAAAGCTATTAAAATTCCTTGACATCCTCCAAAATTTGGTAAAATATATCGGTATTTTTCGAAATTCTTCTAAAATCCTTCAAAATCACGTGACATTTTTGAAATATCTCAAAATTTCTCAAAAAACCTTGAAGTATATCAAAATTCTTCGAAATCCATTAAAATCCTTTGAAATCCTTTGAAATCGGTGAAAATCCTTCGGTATATCTTGAAAGACTTTTAAAATCCTTTAAATTTTCCGTGTGCAAAAAAAAATAACCTGACCCGAAGGGGTTTGGGTCGGGTTTACGGTTTTAACCGCTAAACCGCAATCAACCCGACTACCCACATTCAGCGGGTTGCAAAGTTAATAACTTAATTTTTATCAACCCGTGCAGAAAACACTTTCGGAACTTTCGACTGCGATGAGAAGGGAACCCCTAGGCCAAGTGTTAAGTCTTTTCAGGTTACCTTTTCGGAAGTAGGCTCAAAAAATAAAATATGATTTTTACATTTACCTGTATTTTGTATCTTTTAATATCTTTGTTAGCGCTTCAGTCAAAGTTTGTTTTGTGATTTTATCGTAATTTAATTCAACACCCATATGTTTCTTAACTAATATCTCCACGTTTTGATGTTGATCAGTAAACAATGGTATTCCAATGACCGGGGTGGCAAAATAAATGGCTTCTTCAACACTGTGGAGTCCGCCATGGGTGATAAATCCCAGTGTGTTATTGTGACCTGAGAAAATTAATTTAATTGATTAGTCCAGGCTCAGGTTGTGTTTAAATTAAAGGAGAATGAAAAGGGCGTGGTTAAGAAGAACTTTTGAAGAAGGTGGGAGTAGCCATGGGCGTGGTGAATGGAACTGGGCGTGGCTTTGCAGTTATTAAGAAGCGCCTGAGGAAAGTAGGTGGATAAGGTGAAGTTCCAGAGCCTAACTGAGAGGCGTCACAAAAATTTTGTGTTAGGTTCATACGAGTGGTAAAGGGATTTGTTAGGGGGCGTGGTCAGGATAGTAGGCGTGGTAGTTGAGGTTACAAATTTAGTATTTAATATTAAAAATATATTCAAAATAGCTAGTAGGGAATCCAAGTCATAGTCTTGACATTCTTTGAAAGTCCAGGTGGATGGCATTTTTCTTCTGTTGTTTTAATTAAAAAACTCATCGTTGCGAATTTGGCGAATGAGGATTAAAAAGATAATACTGGCTTGTTTGCAAGTGATTCTAGTGCAGTTTCATTTTCTAATGAGTACACTTTGCTTTCATCCATCCATTCTATTAATCCATGGGTGTGGTCAAGAAGCACATTCAAAGAAGGTGAATGTGGGCAAAGGGCGTGGTGAAGAGGAGTGGGCGTGGGTTTCTAGTTGCCAAGAGTCGTGCTCGTGGAAAGTGGGTGGCTAAGATAAAGTGCAATAACTTAACAAAGAGGCGTGATCAATGTGTTTGTTAATGGGCGTATGCGTGATCAGGTAAAGTGGGCTTAGTAATTTTGGTTAAAATTTTAACATTGTATATTAAAAAAGTACTTAGAACAGCTATTTGGGGAATCCAAGTCATGGTCTTGGCATTCTTCGGAAGTCCAGGTGGAAGGTTTTTTCCTTCTGTTGTTTTGATTAAAAACCTGATCGGTGCGAATTTGGCGAATGAGGAGTAAATTGATGATACTGTCTCCTTCGGAAGTGATTCTAGTGCAGCTGCAGTTCCTAATGAGAAGTAGACTACGCCATCTCTGCTTTCATCCATCCATTGTTTGAGTTCCTTAGAAAAAGTTTATCATATAATTATCATGAAAATAGTTCATTGTATAGAAAAGTTCTTAAATTTGTATATTAATAATACTGTGGTGAAATTGGCATGTTCCTCCTCTATGTGCAATCCTCCTGCTTCAACGAAAGCTGGTGTCGTTGGTCTAATACCTTGTATGCTGTGATGTGTATTGACTATAGTTAAAGCCACCATTTTTTCAGCCTCTCTAACTGACGGAAGATCTGGCCTCAAATATTTTCGAACTATTTCAGTTTGCTTTTCTGTCAGAGAGTAATATCTGTATGTGTCAACGAAGCTTTTTACGGTGTTTAACAGACGATCCGAAAATGTCTTGATCTCAGTTTTCCCTAGCAAATGTATTGGGGAAAAAGCTGTAGATCTGGGATTTCCAGCTTTTTCTGAAACCCATGGGAATTCTTTACTGGCAGTTATTGTTATTAGAGGTATATTAAAGAATGGACTGAGGGCGTAGAAACAAGCTAATCCCTCGCCCTGAAAAAATTAAAAAAGGTTTGCTCAATTTTCTTTTTTGAGACAGCGATTGATATATATGTAATAAATTAATTTTGAATGAGTTGGAAAATAATTACCTCGATGATGATGAGATCATATGCCGGATTTTTCGGGGGGTTTCGAAGTATGTGCTGCATCTTCTCATGAGACAGAAGTGCACAGACAGACATTCCATTTTTCACGAAGCCAATTGCGTCGTCGAAGTTATCTTTTGTTTCTTCAACCGAATCAAACTGCGTTTCAGGATGTACGACTTCTAGATTTGCTAAGTTCAGTATGGTTTTATAATTTGTTGGAGGGTTTTCCAACTCATAGTGTGAAATAACGTCCACTTGATGGCCCTGTTTTGCTAAACCTTTCATCAAGGTTTGAAATAGCATATTATGACTTTTAAAGGTCCAAGCAAATATACCTAAAATCCTGTACGCATCAATTTCTACTTTGAGGAAGTAAATTAATAATAATATCATACAAAATTCAACTTGATTCATGATGTAAGGCACTGTTAAAACACGT
This sequence comes from Andricus curvator, assembly GCA_932195095.1. Taxonomy (NCBI): domain Eukaryota; kingdom Metazoa; phylum Arthropoda; class Insecta; order Hymenoptera; family Cynipidae; genus Andricus; species Andricus curvator. The sequence goes on along the minus strand of CAKNYM010036762.1, from coordinate 3,726 downwards.
ATTTTAAATCAACGGATTCGCTACACTGCACTCTTAAATTGAAATTGTGGATATTTAACCGATGATTTCCATACTCCACAGACCTCTTTAGTTGATATGCAGTCTTGGATTTGCAAATGTCAATATTTCTATAAATATGCATAACTGACTATCTAATATAGTAGATAAGTAGGCTGCGTTCTGGATCAATTATTATCAGTGCGTGTCTGTGTGAGGTAAGCCTGTGTGCATGTGTCTGTGTGAG
>CAKNYM010036757.1:597-15127 GCA_932195095.1 Andricus curvator | reverse complement strand
ACCTAAGGATTGTAACAGAACTGTTACGATATCGCGGGACTCGGTACGACCCTGCACAAAAGGGTTTCCGGGCCGCACACGAGACGGAACGGAACCCCCCGAGGGGACCCGAAGTCCCGAGCAACAGCACAGCAGTTTCTCAGTCTGTGCTCACTCGACTCCTCGTCGACTGCTCTCGCCTTTTTCCGCTTCCGTGTCGCTTTTCCACTAGTCGTGATTCCTAAGTGTTCTCCCCGCAGTGATAGCTTGTGCTCTCTTCTTGCTGGAACCGCTTCGTGAAGGAAGATCTCCTGCCACCACCACGACCCTCGCTCGGGCCACCTTCGATAGACACCAACTCCTTGATCCTCTGCGAGGAAACTCTCGCTCGTCAGCACCCGCCACGGGCTGAAAGCCACCTACGACATGTAAGTGGCAATAAATTGCCCTTTACACCATTACCAAATTTGTTTCACTGTGTTTCACCTTCTCGGCTTTTCAATCTCCTAATTTCCCTCCTCGGCATTACCTCTTCTACATTACCTTTTTCCAAATCGCTTTGAAAATATTCTCAACATTATAGGGCTTGATACTTGTGGAACTACACCACGACAAATACATATTTTTTAAACACATTTTGCTCACGCGAAAGTGAAAGGGGTACATCAATCGAAACCGAATGAATTATACTTTTTCCGCATTGTAATACACTACTTTTCTACATAGTTCCAATGTAGATTTTCATAATCACAAGTGAAAACAATAAAAATTATTATTATGTGGACGGATACGCCATCGAACGGCTCGCTTGAACGCATCGCCGCCGCTGATTCGAATTTAGCGCGTCAGTGTATCGGCGCGCCAACGTGATATAAGGCACTAAGTTCATAATGTCCAAATTGAATCGAATTGATGTAGGAACAGTTCAAGGGTTCAATTTGTACATCCGAACTGAAATCAATTCAAAGTAAACTTGGAAAATCTTAATAAATTACAGTTTATTATGTTCACATTGAGCCGGATAGGCGTGGGGACTTTGTTCGCGATTTGAGAACTTGAAGCTGAAAAACAGAAATGAGGACAATTCAAAATGAACCCAAAAATCCAAATAGGTTAAGGTTCACTGATGTACACATTGAACAAAATAGATTTTCTTCTTCAAAGTTTTTTTTCAAATTGGCAACCGAATAGAAACTTGTAGAACCCATCTAATACTGATAGAATATCAATTTGGATGAAATAGTCCTTTCCTTGATGTTATTTGTCAAGAAAAATATAATGTCCTTTTAAATAAACAGAGAGGTTTTCCAATTAACTCTATTTCAATGACTTATGAAGGTAATTGATATTTTCTTCCTCACCCTACACAGTTTCTTCAACTCCACGGGAGGCATTGTAAAATACATTTGGTCCGTGCAGTAGCTACTGCTGCTGGCGACAGTCCAGCAAATATGTAAGCAAAATCGAAATATTGTTTTATATTTGAAGAAAATTGCTTCATTGGTAATGGTGAGACCCTTTAAAGTTCGTAAAACGAGGTCAGACTCAATTATCTTCTTTTTGGGATGTTTTTTTTTTTTAAATGGTTTGGTTATTAGGCCATGCCCTGTACTAAAGTTATAAAAAAGTTTTTCGCTTTTCTATGTCTAGATTACTGTAAAAATATAAAAAAGTGAACAATTTTGACAGCTCCGCGAGTTTTTCGAGTGGAATTTTATATTTACACTTTACGAAGGACCCCGCAGAAGATATAGAGAAAAAACCTGTCGGTGAAATAGCCGAAAGGCTTTTCCCATCCCTACAAAAAATCTAGAGGATTCTAGATTCATTCTACACTCAGGTTCCTCTAGCGAGAGTGTAGGAGGATTTTGTGGCGGTGCCTTGTTCAGGGGTTGCTTAGGATTCATCTAACATCTTCTACTATCGTCGTGAAAATTCGAGTTCTCTGGCTTTGACATTAAAAAAGTAAGTGAAGAAAAAATTGTAGCTCAATGAATGAATGATCATTTTAAAGTTCAAAGTGTTGTACGTAAATAAGCCTGAAACCGATATACCGGATAATTTTTCATGGCTCGCAGAACTGAAAAGCTCACAAAAAGTAAGGAAATTTGACGGATTTTAACGACAGTAAACTATGGAGCATAGTTTTTCATTGAAAAAATAACAGAAAAATCTGAACAAATTCATGAAGGTACTTTAAAACGTTTCTCAACCACTTGCCGTTGTCGTTGATTCAACATTGATTCATCGTTGTTTCAGCATTGATTTATTGTTTTTTGCAACATTGATTCATCGTTGCTTCAACATTGCATTATGTAGATTACATACATGGCCAATGGCCATACCACGCTGAAAACCCCAGTTCTTGTCAGATCACTGAAGTTAAGCAGCGTTGGACGCGGTTAGTACTTGGATGGGTGACCATTTAAGAATACTGAGTGCTGTTGGCACATCGTGGGTGTGGTGAGCCCACACTTGTAGTTATTTATAACTACAAGAAAACTATCCACCTAGAAACACTACCCGAATCGGGTAGTGTCACGCCTACCCTGAAAGGGAAATGGCTTAATGGTATACTTAATTTCATATTCTCCTATCTGCAGGTCAAACAATGGAAATTTGCCGCCGGTCAAAAGTCTGTCGGCGCAACCCTCTGCTAAAATCCTATAAATTTTTGATGGAATGCATTACGTCAAGATATTTTTGTATCAGAGGAAATTGTTAAATAAGTCTATCAACATAGAATTCCGCAAATATTCAGTTACGTTAATAGAATTGTAGGTTCATTTTTCTTTCATATTGCAATCGACCCAAAACTTCATTTCTGTTGGGTAAAATGTATTCACTTCGCTCACTTCGGTGAAACGACCGAATTCATTTGAAAGAAGGCAAGCTGTGTATACTGAAGTCACAGAATCGTTTCCGGACAAAATATGTTGACTTTGAAGGGATTGTAGATGACTATTATTTTCCCGATTCCACGATTCTGGTTACAAAAAGAAACGCGGAGTTCGGAGGAGCAAACTCAACGGTTTTTTTATGTACCAAAAGACAAAGTGTCAATCAAAAAATGGCAAAAAGCAATTTTGAGAGATGACATTAAAGTCAAAGAAGGTCAAGCGGTTTTTGAGAGACATTTTGCAGAAAGTGACATCATCCGCGAAAGAACAATTACTGGTCCTGACGGAACTGTTTTAGGAATGAATTTCATTATCGTATTTATTTTCCTTTGTGTATATATTGCTTTTTTTAGTATGTACTTTCAAATACAAATTCCGCCAGAGTTTAAACATGAATTCGTGGAATAAAATTAATAGTTTAACAAAAAATAATGTAAAGAAATAAATAATAATATCTTTAGCTCCAAAAAATATATTTTCTATTTACAATTTGTAAAATTTCAAAAAATAATGCAAATAATTTGTATATGAGTATCAATAATTCAACATATTCTCTTGGCATACTATTTTATATTGGCAATTATTTAAATTTGAGAACGCGCTATACTTATTTGTGGTAAAAATATTTTTTTTATTATTACAAAAATTTTAATATTGAATAAATAAATTTTAAATCAACTATTTTTTGTACACTCCGTATAAAAGGCCGCAACGTCGAGGAGCCGTACCAACACTCCATTTGGGACGAGACGAAAAGCCTGAAAAACATTTTGAAAATTTAACTAATTTAATTGTTGAAAATTTAACTAATTTTGTTACACAACAAAACTACCAATTGTCTAAACAATAGTAGTTTCGGCTTTTCCGTTGTTCCCCCAAAGAATGACAGCTCTCAGCCCTTTCTCTCTTCCGATAATTCAGCTTGAATATTCGCGCGCCCCGTTCCTCACCCTCTATTAGTACTTAAGCTACGCCATGCGCGGCGTGACGAACAGGCCCCGGGACGAGGTCCAGTCCCGCGGTCAGTTCATCAGTTGGTCTACGACCAGTACCCGGCGAGCATCTCGCTCTGCCCACACCCCCTGCCATCGGATGGCATATCCTCCGGCTCGCGGAAGGCTCCGCTACTTGGTGCCTTTTCCGTCCGTGACGATAAGTTTTACTTCTTTATAAGTGCGGTTTCCGTTCTGTTCTCGGAATGAACTTTTCGAATTAGTGTATTTTTTATTCACCCTTGCCTCTAGAGGAAATAAAGATAATTTGTTTCTAAAGTGAACAGTAAAAGTCAGTGGTTCTGTTTCTTGGAGAGGAACCCTACTCCTTAAGATGTCGTTATCTTCGGACGTGTTTCCAAGGGAATCGAAGAGAGTAAGTATTTTGCGTGACTCAGGGCCCCCCCCCCCCCAGTCTGCGCGCTCTCTCTCTTTTTCTGCTTTTCCTGTCGGGTTTACGAAATCTAATTAAATCAATCTCATCCTCACGATCCTCGATGTAGGATCGGAGAATAAACTAACCGTAATTTAAAAACCTAACCCTCTCTCACGATCCTCCCCGTAGGATCGGAGATTAATCCGCTTTGCGCATCTTTACGTCGGGATCCCTTCTCACGATCCTCTCTGTAGGATCGGAGAATAAATTAAATGAAATTTTCAAAGATCTATCCCTCTCTCGCGATCCTCCCCGTAGGATCGGAGATTAATCCATCTCGCGCATCTTCACGTCGGGATCCCCTTCTCACGATCCTCTCTGCAGGATCGGAGAATAAATTATATGTAATTGAAAAATGTACCCCTCTGTCACGATCCTCCCCGTAGGATCGGAGATTAATCCGCATCGCGCTTCCTTACGTCGGGATCCCTTCTCACAATTCTCTCCGGGGGATCGGAGAATAAATTAAATGAAATTTTCAAAGATCTACCCCTCTCTCGCGATCCTCCCCGTAGGATCGGAGATTAATCCATCTCACGCATCTTTAAGTCGAAATCCCCTTCTCACGATCCTCTCTGTAGGATCGGAGAATAAATTAAACGTGACCAAAAGATCTGCCCCCCCCCCCTCGATCCTCTCCGTAGGATCGGAGAATGAGGAGGGTACAGTAAACCTGACTTCCCCCTCGCGATCCTCCATGTAGGATTGGAGGCCCTACCTTTGACGGCCCTAGTCCTTCATCAGCGAAGTTCCACTCCCCCTTGGTTAGAACCGATCTCAAACGCTCCTCTCGATCCTCTCCGTAGGATCGGAGTTTCGCGAGATTTCCGCCGTTCGAACTTCTTCGCGATCCTCCCTGTAGGATCGGCGGCCGCTGTCCTCCACGGCCCTGACACTTGATCAGCGAAGCCATTTTTTCTTTTCTTGGGTAAGCGTAATAAGATTTCTTTCTTTATTATTTACCCTTAACAATTTGAAGAATTTAACTAATTTAACTAATGTAAAGAAAATATAAACATTTTTTTTGTACATAAAATTACATATTATTACTGTTGTGTTTTACAGAAAGTTATAATTGTTTGAAATGCTTGTTGCATTCATTTTATTTATTAAAAATTTAATATTACATATAAGATTCATAAGAATTATACTTTTTTAATTTAAAAATTGCCTTTTTATTAATCTCATATACATACCTCTTGATTATTGCATTTTTTAGAATTGCAAAATAATTTGGTACGTTACTTTATTCTGTTTTAAAATAAAATGTTTTAATATTAAATTAGGTACATGAATTTTACGACGCAAAAAACCTGTTAATTTTAATTTAAAATCGTGACACTAAAGTTCCTAAATTAATTAATTATGTAATTAATAACAATTTTATTGTTATTACTTTGTTTAAATTTATTATATTAAATGTATTATCTTTGAAAAAATTTTCATATTGCTTTCACACATTTAATCACTTAGAAACTATAAATAAATATTTGCATTTTTGCCATGTATTTTAAAGAAAGTCGGCCCTATAGGTAATCAGCGCCACGATTTCGCCTGGTGGCCGTGATCCATCTTTCAGCCAACTTTTATAATACAGGCCACCATGAAAGTGCCAGGGGGCTGCTTCTAACATATCCCCAACAAGCGATCACAGCGCGTCTACAGGCCGCAACTGTTGGCGTCATTCCAAAATACGTCATCAGGTTCTCTTGCACTGTTTTGGTTACATTAAATACTGTTTATCAAGAAAATTTGTATTGGGATCAAATAATGAACAATGTTAAAGTGTATAAAGAGTGATATTTTGTGTCAGTGTTTGCAGTACTCGTTGAATCATGTACAAAAAATCGCTTGATGAAGTTGGCGATCGTCAAAAACGTAGACGGCTCCAAAATATGCTTCAACCGAATTTAGTCCCAGAAGTGTAAGTAGTCTACGTTTGTATAATGGAAATATCATAATATAGATCGATGAGGTTTGCATGGAAAAGAAATGAAAATTTCGATTGTTTTAATACCTGTAATATTGTCGAAGGTAAGGAAATTTCATACACTTAATTTGGGAAAATTACCATAACCTATAAATTCACACTCATTTGTAAATTTACAACACCGAGTTGTGATTTCACATAACCTAAAAGTAAAATCGCAAGACGGATGGTAGTATTCCCGACTTTTGTGAATACCCAACTTCACACGTTGGTAATAATCGAGCCCACATTCAACGTGGTAAAATTACTACTTGCCGGGAATCTAAAAATTTGGGTACTTCATTTCTTTTTTAATGACAAACTTAACACACTGTTAGAAAAATGTAACTGAATTTTTTTACAGAAACGTAATTGAGGATAATGAGCAGCGTGGTGATGCGGGAGAGATGAGACATGTGCGAGATGGCCCACGCGAAATTCCTGAAGAAATTGATGATGGAGTTCATCAGAGAAGAGATATCGAAGAGCAGAGAAATCGAACAGCAGAGAAGAGATATCGGAGATTTGATAGAGGATAGCGATTACGATTTCATTTCTTCTGAAGAAGAGTCGCAAAATGAAGGTAAAAATGAAAATGAAGAAGATGTCTTTCGCGCAGTGCTAAATGAAGATGATGAACCCCTATATCAAGGAGCCCCATTAACAGTTGCGCAAAGTATGATGCTCATCTTAACCATTCTCTGATTAATGGTTTGAAGAAAAATAGCTTGTATAAGTTTCAAAAATATTTTTCTCTTGATACGCAGCAGGCATCAATGATAAAAAATAATTACTGTACGATGTGCTTGCGGGAATTAGAGAATGTTGAAAGTCGTTGTCCATCGTGTCCATCAACAAAAAAATCGTATTTTCTTCACTTGCCTTTTCTTGAGCAATGAAGGGAAATGTTTATGAGGGATAATTTTTACAATCAGTTGCAATATCGTTTTCAAAGGCCGGATCTAGGTAATATATCAGATATTTGTGACGGCTCTGTTTATAGGGAATGGATGGAAAACAGATTTCTCTCCAATCGGCATAATATTTCATTTACTTGGTACACAGATGGAATACCCGTATTTAAGTCTTCAACAAGTAGTGCATGGCCCGTATATTTATCGATTAATGAATTACCTCCCACAGAAAGAAAAAGAAGAGAGAATGTTTTACTTGCTGGGTTGTGGTATGGTGACAAGAAGCCAGACATGAATAGATTTTTTCATGCTTTTTATCCAGAATTTCAAAAACTTGGTGAAGGCTTTCAAATATACGTACCAAAAGAAAACATGACAATAAATGTTCGCGGAATATTATTAATGGGTACGTGTGATGTACCAGCTAAATGCGAATGTTTAAACTTTATGCAATATAACGGTAATTATGGTTGTCCAATATGTTTATGTAAAGGTGTCAATGTACCTTTGCCTACAGGAGGGAATGTTCATGTGTATCCATATGAAAACGGAATAGTATTAACATTGGAAAATTGTATAGAATACGCAAATACCGCAACACCAGATGAACCGAAAATGGGTGTAAAAGGTCCCACAGCTCTTTCTCTGTTAATGCCTGATTTTATAAAAGGGATGGCTCTGGATCGTATGCACGGCGTCTTTGGTGGCGTTGTAAAAAAGATTTTAACCTTATTACTTGATATTAAATGCAGGGCCTATAACTTCTCATTCTTGAATGCTATCGATATCATAAATGAAAGATTGAAGCAAATTAAGCCTCCTAAATTCATACATCGTATGCCACGTACTGTACATGATTTAGTCCATTGGAAATGTTCAGAGTTGAAGACATGGTTCTTTTACTACTCCATTCCTGTTTTTTCTGGAGCACTGAAACAGAATTATTTCGAAAACTACCTATTATTAGTTATTGCACTATCCATTCTTAATTCTGATAACATAACGCCTAACATGATTGAAATAGCACGTGATTTGTTGCATAGATTTGTTAAAGAATTTCCAGGTTTATATGGTCAACAGTTTTGTTCGATTAATATTCATCAACTATTGCACTTATCCGAATGCGTTGAGAAATTTTGTCCACTCTGGGTACATTCCTGTTTCGAGTATGAAAATATTAATGGGCAAATTTTAAAACTTGTCCATAGAACTACCCATATTGATACACAAATAATAAAATCACATCACTTGTTTATAAGTATGATAAAGTTTATAGAACAGTTATCGAATGGCGATATCGGTGACTTTTGTTTAAAAAGAAAACGTCAGGTAAAAATAATAGAGGAGTTGCTTCCAAATTGTTATAGTGTAGGTGCTTATCAACGTCTCTTAGAAATACCACACATTGTACAAACTGCTTGCCGTAATTCTGGAATCATTTTGCAAAACTTGAGAGTATTGCAATATCTGCGTCTACTGAAGAATAACAAGTTGTATGTAGCAGAAATTTATAAAGATAATTTGCAAACACACTCACATGTGGTTCAATATCGCACAAATAATGTACTGAAAATTGGCTTCGTATATAGTTTTCTAAAAATCCTAAACTGTAATTGTAGGCAAGAGCTCTGTCAATGTCCCTATCAAAGTTATGCTATTATCCGGACGTGTATTGACCGACCACTTTTGCACGCTCGGGGGGGACAATTTTATTTTTGACATCTGCTCCTTTTTACTTCGATGTGAATGAACTAATGAGACAATACCTATTCCTATTGAATGCATTGTCAATGTTTGCATTTACATGAAAATTGATAGTCATGTTTATATTGGAATTCCTGTAAAGCAACAAGAACTTCAATAAACAGTCCACGAACATCTATTGGTGCATTGTATTATTTTGCGTCAAATTGGTTGCTAACCCAAATATTGCATGCAACTGAATTCAGTTATTTTTCATTTATAAATAATATACCATTCTTTTTGCCTTATGCTCAGTCTTGCATGCAAAATAAATGTATTTCATTTTTTACTTAAGTACAATTCTAGGGTTTAAATAATTATGATAAATAATAAGTGAAATGTATATAGTCTCTGTTCTGTGAAATGTCGAACGTAAAAGGCTCTAAGGAGGTTGTGCGATCTAGGTAATCGGAAAAATTATATTTACTCCGTTATTAGTTCTTGTGCTTGTGTTGTGTGCTTCATTAGACTCTTATTCGGAGAAATGCCTGCACGTAGAGTGAAGAAATATGCCGTTATATGGTGGATAAACACGGATCAAAAAGACGTTGTGGAACTGAGCACTTTTCCAAAAGCCAAGCGTGTAGTCAATGCTGTTTCGCAGATTCGTTGGACTGACTTGAAGACAGGCAATGTTTCAAATTTTTAAGCCAAAATACTTGCTGTAGACGGTATGTATTTATACATTTTCTTTCATTTCGTTCGTATAGAAATATCTGAGAGACTACTTACCTCGCTGAATAGAGTATTCTTATTCAGCCATACAATTTCAAGATGGCGAGCCCACAACCTTTATTACGTAGGAAAACTCATGAAAGTGACTTGTGTTGTGTGCTGGCACCGCCATTTCGGATTTTCCCAAAAACAATTTTGTGTTTTATCGTGCTGCAAAGGATTTTTGTTGAAAAATTGAAAAAAATTGTGTTACAAACCCAACATTCATCACATAAACCATTTTCGAAATAATCGCAAATTTTCAAAAAAATCGTCAACCCCGCCATTTGGAAATACCTGAACGCAAAACAACATTGTGTGAAATTTCGTGTTGAGCCTCAAATAGCCACTCTGTTATTATATTCTTGGCCTATGCCTCTTTTTTGGGTTTGGGAGCTTATGGTTCAACAGATTGTTCCTACGTATATTCAAAAAATCGAGAAATAAGTCAAACTACTTAATTTCAACATACGATTTCTCAAATACCAAAAAAGATATCCGGACAAATCTCAGTGCGTTTTAAAGAGAAAGTGTATTGCTTTTAGACCCCATTAATAGATCCATCAAAGAAATTTACCTTTCCGTGTAACATAACCTCAAATGTGTCGAAAAATCACGATCTTGGCACATTTAGGTTAGGATATCTTGATAACCAGAGCCAATTGAGAAATTTGGACTTCGGATTCAAATTCAGCGCACCAAAAACCTTCGGGAAAGTATGTTCTGGTTTCTGGGCTAGAGGTCGGCTACATTTTGTCGGCTTATGTTATACATTTATTAATTTATTGAAATTTTGGCCTTGAATCATTCATAGCCATAGTTACTTGTGCAAGTGAGCAAAAATCTGAGCTGAAACTAATAAGCGTAATTTGTTTGGAATGAAACTATGGTCGTCTATATTCCACCAAGTTTGTTTCCAAGTTAAGCAACATTGGACTTGAATTTCAGAACGAAAGTTCATTTCATACATTTTATTTCTAGATGACATAGATAAACTGGATCGGATGGCTGTGACTAGCGCTGGGGTGTTAACGGAACCCAGAAATAAAATTTTTTCCGCATCTGTAATGGACAAAAAGAAAAGTTGTGATCAGCAAAATGCATTGCAAAAAAATATAAAGAAGGCTAATAAGAGGCAAATGCAGAAATGCATTAATTCCCAGCAGCCAATTTTTCCTCCTAGCGAACAATTTAAAAAACAAATCTGTGTCTCACATGAAAAAAATAGTGGATTATTTGAGAGATCAGTGGGTTCTCGTGAAACACAGCTTATATCCAACAATCCGATTTTTCCAGAATTTCAACGTACCCATTCAACTGAAGAAACCTTCAACCTTCCGACCTCCAGTTCCAACCATCATCTTTTTCAAAGACCTGGGCCTACTCATACAACGAAAGATACCTTGAAGTATAGCTATCAACTTCCTGAAGAAGCTGCGCATATGCATACAACTGAAAAGACCCCAAACTCGAATAGTCTATTGCTTGAAAGAGCTCGTCGGTACCAAGCTGGAGGGGTCTCAATTCGCCAATACCAACTGCCTGAAGAACCTGGGCTTACCCATCCATCTGAAGAGTCATCAAGTTCTTACTCCGCTCACAAAGCTACTGAAGATGAAGAACTTTCTCGACAGCAGAGCGATTCATCGTTTTCTGGTCACAACGATGTTGAAAAAAAGTCCACTCTCAAAGATGACGACATCAGCTCAAATGATTCTTCCCTACTATCCGATGATGCAAATGTAGAGGGATTCATCAAAAATATAGCTACTGCACTTCCTATGAAAAGTGAGTTACTTTTTTATTATTATTGATTGAATTAAACTCTATTCGTTCCAGCACCGTATTATTTTTCTCTTAGGACTTCATTTTGTGAATTCGTAGAAAAGAAACAAACAATTTTAATCTTGAATTAAATTCATTACATTGGAATACACTTATAGTGAAAATTCTAGTAATGGATTGGACTCTTTGCATTTGTAGTTTAGTATAATGAAACCTAGTTTCTTTAGTTGAAAATCCAACTTTTCAGTTGAAAATTCATGTATTTTGTACAAAAGTTGTCTTTTGGTAGAAAATTATTCTTCTTGGTTGAAAATGCATTTTTTGGTTAAAAATTGAACTGTTTGGTTGAAAATTAAACAATTTTATTAGAAAACATTCTTTTTGGGTAAAAGGGCAACTGTTTTCTTGACAATTCGTCTTTTTTGGTTGATTTTAACTGTTTTTGATAACAAATTTTGTTCGAAAGTAATTCTGTTTGGTTGAAAATTCACGTTAATCGGGAGTAATGTTAAGGTTCATGCAGGGGGTAATCTAACCTAGAAAACTCACCTGAAAGAATCAATTACGAATGCTAGCGCAAGGAATGAATATTGGGGGGGGGTAATTTTTTTTCTCTTGGAACCTCGAATCCATATTTGAGGCGGAAAGTCCCTGCGGATCATCAAAATTCGCGATAAATATGTTAAATTTCTGAAATATTGCATTTCCAGAGCAGCAGGAAAAATGAACAGAACTGGGGCGATATTGAAAATAGAAAAATTATTCTATCATCACACAAAACTTGTATAAAAAACAGTAAAAGAAGGAAAAATACATTGAATGTAAAATAATGACTACAAAAATTCCGAAATAAACTCCTATGTCTGTTGGAATAATTCTTCTATTTTGAAAATCGCGCCAGTTCTGTTTCTTTTTCCTCCGCTGCTTTTTAGGTGCAATATTTAAGGAATTTATCATATTTATCGCAAGTTTAGACAATATCCAAAGCGACTTTCCGCCTCAAATATGGATTTAAGCTTCCAAGAGGGCAAAAAATTGCCCCCCGATAAACATTCGTTGCGCCAGCATTCGGAACTGATTTTTTCAAGTGAGTTCTACGTTAGATTATCCCCTGCATGAGCCTTAATTAATCCAGAGTATAATTCCGTACTTAGTAGAAACCCAGAATAATCCGACATAATCCAGACTACTACATCTCCACTGGACCGTATTTTTTGAAGTTGTTTCCCCCTTGATTCTTCACAATAGATTTGATAAAGGTCCCAAATTTCTATAATATAATACATTCGACATTGAAAATAATGATGTCATTTAGTCCCAATTATATATTTGCATCTCCATTACTTCTGAACTATCCTTTTTGTATCTTTAGTTTTTATTTTAAAATTCCGATGCATATATTTGCATATTTTGTTAATACTTTATCGAACAGCTTTGATGCAATATAAAATATAATATTTTTTATCCTGAAAATTATCTTAATGTGCCTTGCGGCACTATTATTGTTGTAAAATATCATTATTAATTTAATTATGCTCTATTAATTTCAGCATTGTATTATTTTTCTCTTAGGATTTGATTTTAGGGATTCGTAGAAAAAAATGTATTCTGAGTTATTTAGAATAATTGTATAAAGAACTTGAATCAGGAAATTGAAGTTTTTAACATATAAATCTTGATCAAAATTTTTTAAATTACAACTCACTTACAGTGAAAATAATATGAATAGTTTGAACGCTTCAAATTTTTAGCTAAGCATAATGAACCCTAGAAAAATGTATTATCATGGAACTAAAATAATTCAATTTTCTGGTCCTTAAGGTATTTTTTTATTTTATTCACATCCAAATTGGAGAGCTTTTCCTCAATGCAATGAAACATGCATATGAATTTAGAAAGGCAGGAAGATACGAGTCCCAAACAAACTTCAAGGTGAGACGCACCAAAAATAAAACAAATAATCAATTTCATAATACGGGGAATATTTTTTTTCTTACATAACATTTTTTCTTCCAGATTCCAGTTCAGTATTTTCAACAAGGTGTCGATAGGGTATGAATGAATTACGAAATGTTTTTTAATTATCCAAAGCAAAGAAGTACTCGCATATATTAAACTGCAGGCAAAATCAGGTGAACCTTACGATTGGAAAACAATTGTTCGGTTATCTTTGTTGGAAGTATATGGCCAATCCTTGAGCAATCACTCAGCTACTGGAAAAAGAAGTGAAAGAGCAGCCATAAATTTACGACTCTTTAAGGGGTTGCACGGTATGTAGACTCGTGTTTCGAAATACTTCAATACATTCCATCAATTAATTATTCCTCCTATTTGCAGAATGGGTAAACCAAATTACAGCGGGATCCATTAGCATGAGAGCTATGCGAAGTTTTGTGAATAAATGCATTACAAATAAGAGGAAATATAAAAATGAAAAGAAGGGATCAGCGAATTCAAAGAGGACAAAAACTGATTTGAAATCCAAGAAAAGTCGACTCGACGTCGAAACTGTTCAAGACAACGTCCAAGTATCAGTCTCGCCTAATATGTCACAGGATGTGAATGAATCTTGTAGAGCACCCATCATGAATCCCAACCAAGGAATCATCATTACAGAACGAAAATCTGCTTGGGATAATTCACACATAAATCCCGAGCAACAATTGAACTGGAATGAGAATAATGTTATTGCTGAGCAACAATTAAGTTGGGGGAAATCAGATGTACTTGAAATTACGAACGTTCATATGAACGAAATTAAAAAAATTATTCTTCGAATTTTTTTTTCGCTTAAATCAATTATAAGGGCAAAAAATAATATTCTGTCGGAAAGAATTGTCGAATAAAAATTTTTTAAGGGGTTAACTACCCTAACACATAATCCATTATTCAGACCTGCGTAATACAAGTTTGATTGTCGATATTTGAAAATTTAAGAACGTGAAAAACCCTCTTTTTTTATTCTGCGAATTATATCGTAGGTGAGAATGTTCGGCAAGACCCCTAAAACCCACCCCTATTGTATGCAGATCTAAAATGTTAAAAATGACAATTTTGATTGTCGATATTTGAAAATATAAAAACGTCAAAAATCTTCT